>JARBEQ010259243.1:0-10582 GCA_030265355.1 Tritonia tetraquetra
TGTCTGCCACGCCTTCAGTCTATTGACTATTGATTAACAAAGGCGTGACGACAGACGTAATTATCTAACACGCTATAGGGCGAGACGTTCGCCTATTCACACGTGGGTTATTACATTGTTTGGGGTAGCGACGAAGGCAAAAGCTTATTGTATTGAATAGACAATAAGACGAGAACAATGACGTGGGACGTCTTAATTGCCTATCGTATACGCCAGCGAACACAATCTTTTGTGAGAACAACCGTAACATGACGTCATTGGTGCATCTTGTCTGGGTTGATATCATCACAATGGCTATCAAATCTCTTTGAATCAATCTTATCCGAGGGGTTGTAAATTTTCATTTCTCATGTCAACTTTTGACCATCAACATTTAAGGACCTCCCCAGGGGCGGGGTTTGTTGAATGGCAGTTATAATTTCTCATTTTATTGGCTGATACGTAAAACCGTGTGGTCACAGACATAAATTCGGCAACTCAGAAGCGAATCAGAGCGACCACGCCGACAGGTGACTGGCAAGCATAGCGATCACGCAATAGGTGATAGGCGAGGACACAAAATGGAATAATTCGCCCGCCGCGTGACCCGTAGTAGCGGGTGCTAGTGGAAAATGCCGTCGTCCGCTGCGAACGAAAGGTAGCGAATTTCGGAATTTTCCGTCCATCGCAGGACACGTGTTTATTCACTTAGATATGCATTCAAAGTGGGGACCCAAATAGTTTTTGCAGAGGAGATTTATTCATCATATTATGTCTGCTTCTCTCACAGCGCCCATCAATACCACTGGTGTTATCAGGGCTGATAACTGCTCGAGCAAATTCTCGAACGTTCTTAATCATTTCCTGATTATCATTTCTCTGATCAAAATTGTACAACTCGTCTTTGTTCGAACACGATCTACTTCTGGAACGGGACATAATTCTCGAACATTCTTGGTCAGGACAACATTTGCGTCAAGACATTTTTCTCGATCGCGACATATTTCTCGTAACATTCAATCACGTCCAATCAGTCTCGTCTCACCTCACGTCACGCAATGCCTCTGGCCACCAGTTTAGCTATGACGCGAGGCGGCAAAGCCAGCAATCTACTTTTTGCTTTCGGTAGGGATGGGCCGTGGTGCCACCAGATTCTCGGAACAGTGGGTTAGTGAAAGGGGGGGAATCCGTTTTCGTAACGTGTTCGTTTTTGGCCCCGTTTTCGTCACTTTCCCTTATTGGTATTCGCTCAAGTTTAATGGTCTGCCTATCTTCAATTTAATTTTTTGGTTTTAAGAGTTACGTTGAATTTTCCTACTACTAGAAAGCGATCACTCTCTATTTCTGCTCCTCTTTTAACGCTGACGTCATTAGTATTATAAAACAGACGTCCGCTAACTAATATGTAATATATTAATGACTTTTCATTCCTATAACAATAGAGATAATAAGAATGATAATGATGACGATTATAATCGTGACGATTGTGATGATTATGATAATGATAATGATGGTATTGATATTAATAAAAAATGATAATAATGATGATAATAGTCGGGTTGATTATGATGATGATAATAATGATGGTATTGATGATAACCCAATTCGTAATGATGATGGTATTAGTAGTAATCTAATACGTAATGATGATGATGATGATGATAATGATGGTATTGATGATAACCTAATTCGTAATGATAATGAAGATGATGATGATGACATTGATGATGATGGTGATGATGATGATGATGACATAAACTTATTATGTGTGGCGGCACTAGGCCGAGTGACTGCGAGAATTTGATATCCAGATAACAATGAATCCCATTATTTAAAATGCTGGTGTGCCGACAAAGGCTAATCTTGATTACCTAGATATAACAATGCATATGATTATATTATATTTTTATTTTCGCCCATAATGACATAAAATCCCCAGGGGAGGGGAGGGGGTTCCAATGGCCCAAACTCTATGTCTCAATTTTCCATAATTGTTAGTAAACGTCTATTAAAAATCGTACTTCCTTATGTTTTTCAATTGTATTGTTTTGTACAACATGTTTTTTTTGATAAACTAAATGATAATTAATATAAAGTTATGTATTTCTATCCTACTATACAATAGTGGTACCTGGGGCCTCACTAAGAAAAACATAAAAAGGCTTGATGTCCTACAAAGAAAACACATGAGGAACATTATAGGCGTCCACTGGTCCCCCAAAATATGCAATGACGACCTTTACCAACGTTGTCGGATAAAAACCATTAAGCTGGAGAGTGAAACAACAAGGGTGGAGGCTACTTAGACACATCCTACGCAGAGATGAAAATATACCAGCGCAGATAGCAATGACACAATATTTTGAAACAGGAAACAGCAGATATAAATGAAGGACACCTACATCACTACCCACCACTCTAAACCGGGACCTCATAATCTACACCAACTATATAAGCACATTACCCAGGGGAGACCAAATGAACACAGACATACCATCACAATTAAAGACAAAAGAAGACTTCCGATTTTTGAAAACGCTAGCGCAAGATCGTAATGCGTGGCAACAGCTAACAATGCAAATCATCAATGCAGACATAGAGACAAACGGAGTCATCTCATGGATCCAGAATAACACACAAGTTGAGGGCAAGCGCATATACGACAGCGATGCCATTTCTACTTTTTCTGAATTTCTATTATTGATTGTTGCACCTTTTTGGTAGGATTAATTTTCCCCCCAGAAAACGCGCCAGATGACCTCTTATCAGGGGCCATAACTCCTTATTGTGGTTATATTTTAGTGCATTTTTTCTTCTAGAAAGCTCATACAGTTCTCTTTCAGAATATCATATGGACATATAATCCCCAATTGAGGGACGGGGGTTCTATTGAACCAAAATGCATAAGACAGGGGAAAACGCACTTTTTAAAATTGTGTCGTTTAACCGACCTTATCAAAGAATACTAGTCTACTAGCCAAATATAAATATCTATGACCTTGATTTCGATCTACGTTTTTTCAACAAACATTTCCATATGTGATAAGTCAATAAATGCAACTCTTACGTCATTATTTTTACGACAGAAGGATGTTATAGGTTGTCTAGTAGCCCATGGACTACTCTATGTAGACAGTAACATGAATATATTATTGTATTCATAGAGCTCTCTTTGTTGGCTTCAGAACGAACCTTTCGCACAAAGTCGTACGGCTACATATGACCTTCATTGAACGATGGTTTTTGTCACTAAAAGTGGGGGAAAATTGTTTATCAGACAGATACGACTTTGTACGACTTGTGTAGCACGTTCCATTTGGTGCAATGGGTGACTACAGTAGTATGATTGGTAAACAAATTATAATCTATTCTATAATCTATTGTCATTCCAGAAGTGATCTATTCCATTGTAAGGCAGAACATACGGGCTGGTTTAAATAGAAAATGGGAACCTGAATGAATAATATAGGGGACGGTTGACATCTGTAACAAAAGACATATTTTATTTATTAGTTGTACTCACCAAAGGACCACATAACATAGAAAATCAATTGATTTGAAAGCCGGCTTTGGTGATGTTCCAATTCAATCATAATTTATCAACAGGCTCTAACACGACCCGGTCATCACAAGACAAGTCTACAATTGGATCGTACCCATGCTGCTTTTGTAAGATAGCAGAGGACTACATTCCTTTTAACCAACGAATCTAGTAGTGCCGGGCGGATCGGTGGTCTCGAATCCGGGACATCCGGGAAATCCGGGACTTGACACCAAGTCGGGCTGCATTCGAATACTTCCTTTGGTTAGGGTCGGCCCGAAAGCTTTCATCACAGTTAAGATAAAGCCACAACTAATCATATGGTTCCATTTGGTCTCGAGTCCAGGGCAAAGGAAATGATTGGAAGGCCTCGCTAATTGCTTATGCGGTTCGGTTCGGGACTATTCGTGTCACGATACTGCGGTTCAGATGTGATGACCGGTCAAGGTTACCAATGTCGGACCAACAACTGACCGGAATCGTTACCACAGAGTGAGTGCATAGAGACAGTAACTATTCGCTTAGTCTCTGGTCTTGAATAAATAAAAGTGATGATGCAATCAAATGTCCGCCCGTCGAGGTGATTCAAACTAACAAGAACAATATAGTTAGGTTAATGACATAAAGCTCTGATTTATTATGACATGAGATGGCATAAAAATCAAGAAAGTACTTAATTTGAAAATATGATTAGAATAAACCACAAATAGAAAATCAAAATCATCAAATGAGAAGATAAAGATGCAATCAGATAGTTTCAATATTATTCTAGATTGAGTACACAAAAGATGGCCACTCTTACCTTTGCTCTTGTTGTATGTACTAATTATAACAAACTAACTTTCCATCAAGGAAGAAAAATTAATGAATATACAAAATGAATACTAGATACTAAGTTAAAGTAATGTCCTTGAGAATTTCACTGGTTGGGCACATTAGTACGTTCATACAGTTTCCTGTATTCCAAATACATAATGTTTCTTCGAAAATCTGAAATAAAAATTGTATCTTTTCAGCCCTCACTTTGTATTTACTAAGCGTTGCGTTTAAATATATGTTTGTATTTGCTTCGACGTGATGCTACGACCACACTTAATGTCTCAGTCTCACCTAGGTGGTTCACTAGATAAATGAAAATAAAAACATTAATATCATAACAACAAGATAATATCAATCATTATCATTAGGGAAACACGAGTAAGTTACACACGTTTGACCCTCCGATCCATTAGATGGAAACAAAATATAAATAACACAATTAACTGCTACTCAACTGCTGAATCATCTAATCACTTGGTTGATTTGAAACACTTTGTTTTATCAATCGATGCAACTGAACTACAAGAATGAATTTCAACCAAACACAAATAGTACAACTTCATACCAATTCACTTCTTGTGTATCTCTTTAGTAGATACATTAAAGATTGCCTCTAGAATTGACAACATTCTTCCTGAGTCAAATAACAATTCTAGACCTCGACTTAAGGCCAAGCGGCTGATTCAGACAAATCTCGAAAACTCCTGAAATGGCCTGCGTTTGCTTCTCAAACTAAAAGACTGACTGAGATTACCTCACATTTCTCCTGTATTTAAAGGCAAATTATTCTGCATGGTGCCACCCATATCGAAAATGATTTCCGCAACAAACTCGGGATTTTCTGATGTAAGACTAAAATTTCCACACACCCTCGTAAAATATGTGCCCAAATCCGATAAACAACTTGCTTCACACCTATTCCCCCAAAACATTCTACGTTTCTCTTATAGGACTCATAAGACTCCGAGGCTTGATAAATGACCTATCGACTCAAGGAACGAGTTAGTAAGAAACTTCACTGGCCATCAGGAAAATACTATGCCAGAGCCACCCATACGCTTACGGGTCTAACCAGCAAATGCGTCAGCCAAAGAATGACTTTCAATCCGAGCAGACAGACATGTAAATTACTAGATTCCACATGTTAAATGTGTTTTTATGCATGGCGGCAGACCGTGTATCATATTCACTGACCGTAAACTATCTACACGGCGGTTGGGTATGCACATTGAATACTTTTCTCACTGGACATCTGACTTTTGTCCAACTTCCAAAAGTGCATTCATCAAGTAAATAACGGCTTGTTCGCGACATAGCCAACGAATTGTATCGTACGATTTCTTTCAAACGCCTTACAATTTAACTGACCCTGGTGTGATCCGACAAAACACCTTACTAACGCCTTAGGGCAAATTTATAGTGGCTCGTGTTTTCGGCAAATCACACGCTTGATTTCAACCGCGTGCCGCCTCGTGTGTAATGTGACACGCTGCCCGTGTAGGTGTATATAGTCAACGCGTGTCTCGAGGCGCTGCTAATTTGCTGCCTGACTCGTGAATTTACCAGAACTAAATTTTACTTCTTGACGCTCGTCTCGCGCGAGTCTAACACACAACAACGTGTGATCTTTGTGACCTAATTGTGGTTGTAGCGTGCTGTTCCCGATTTGCTATGTACACACTACTCGGCTGGTGATGACGCGCGAGTTTTCCCAGCGCAATTCGACCCCAGGCGGCAACCCGCCACCAGCGGCACTATAAACTTGCCCTTACGTGAGCCATTCCCGGTCGCGTGGTAGTGAGTACATATCACATCCGGGCAATAAATACAATTGACGAAAACATTTGTTCAAATCAGCAACATAGATTGCGAGTTTCTGCTTTTCTCGACTACTTTGAGAAACACGTACTTTTTAAATCCAAACATCAAATGTGCACTTATCGGATACACACTTCATGGAAGCAAAAACAAAATGATACGCCCTGCGTATTCGATACGCTCCATGAAAACGCAGCTTGATGGAAAGGCAGAGTTTGTTTCAGATTTTTGTGTTTTTAACTAATGCTAAAGAAGGTAACCTTTTAGATATGGCATCTATCCCGTCCAAAAATTATGTTCAGTTAAGACAAATTGATGAAGAGGTTTGAGTTTCATTTGTACAAATGCAGAACTTAATTCGTTATCATTAATTCCGTCGATTAGCCCTCGTCTCGTTTTATCGCACGTGAAGCCACTGAATACAAATCATAATATTATCTATCAACCATCTATTTTTTAAATTGCAGTGCACCCAATGACCAAGGGAGCTGCCATTATGCTATAAACCCAGAGGTCATGAACCACAACGACGTGATCACAGAGTAACATTTCCAATCATGCACACGGGTCGTTCGTACTTTAGGGTATCCTTTTATTAATCCAAGAAGGACAGTTTGGATTACGTGTAATGCCATTACAATTGCAATATCCTCATTAAGATTCATTGATATCATTTTGACCGTGACATGAACATCAATTGGTTTACCATATAAACCATTCATTAGAATGCAGTGGCATGTTCTCATAATTATTCTCATCTGTCCAGACACTGTCGCCTGTATGGTATGTTGTTGTTGAACCAATTGACTGTCCACCACACGAGTCATTAATCAACTAACTGGATCATGGAAACACCCTGTAAGTTTGTTGTTTTTTGTTTTTTAATCAGTACGGCGTACGCGTTTAATAGTTTGATAGACATTATTTTATCTTATATTATCTAATCTAATCAATTATGATTTTTTGTTAAACTCGCAAACATTTCTGAGAAGACTCACGACTTTATTACGTCTAAGAAATTTTGCTAGAAGGTATCGCATATTTTTCTTCAGTGCCTTTTGCATATTAAGTTTTGGAAAGATTAGTAGTATTAGAATAATCGACATAAACGAAATGTAATTGTTCCATTTTCCATCAAAGCATTAAAGGGCATCAACTTTGTCTTTGTAAAACATGTTGTGTGCATGTGTCGTTTCTCAGTTTTAAGTTTGTATATTAGGTTTTTCAATATGGGTTGACTAAAGGTGATTAACAGTTGATTACGGTACATCATGACCCTCATGCTCCAAGCAACAACGGGTGTTCATGGTGCAGGATCGGAAACAGCGACGATAAAACTGGGAGTGAAATGGTTTTGATCTGTAATTTCTTATTAAGTTTTCATCGCAAATATTCACAACTGAGGATGAAAGTTCAACGGGTTTGGCGAAAATGATTTTGTTTACTGTTGTGGATAACAAAAGTGTGTAGCCACTGACCCTGTCAACATTTTAAAAAACACACCAGTGAAGCTGGCCATTAGCTTGTGGTACAGGCCACATCACTCCACTGCATTTAGCAGAAGGAACTGGAAAATGTACTCCAAGCTCACTGATCTCTATATCAGATGCCTGCAAACACAAGACCAGAATATCAAGAGGGTCACAGACATCTTCAACCAAGACACATTAAAAGCGGCCTCAGAGACAATTCCGCGCGGCGCTCGAAAAAACAACAGGCCGTATTGGACTGAAGAGCTCCAGGAAGTGGAAAGGGAGGGTCCCAAGGACCAAAGAAGAAGTGGAAGATAACCCTTCTGTAGAGAACATCACCCACAAAGCCGCCGCCGCCAAGTATAGGAGGATCTACATCCAAGCGGCGAGATCCGGGTGGAAAGAGAAGACTAACAAGCTCAATCTGGACAAGGATGGAAACAAACTGTGGAGCTTACGAACGCCATGAGCAATGAACATAAGAGCAGCTCCTGTCGCCATTGAGAAAGACCAGGAGATGCTGACAGGACGAAGAGCCGCCAACTGCTTTAGTAACCAATATGAGCAGACCATCAACATTGCCGTCAAAAATATATGAAACAGCAAGTCCATAAAGAAGGCAGGAACCTCAAACAGGAAGAAGGAGAAGAGCAAGAACACATGAACAAGCCTTTCAGCATGGACAAACTGGAACGAGCCATGAAGACACTCAATGAAAAGAAATCCCCTGGGCCTGACAAAATCACTAACGAAATGATACTTCATCTGGGCACTGGAGCAAAGACAAAGCTACTGAAGATCTTCAACAACAGTTGTAAGACCGGTCATGTCCCACAGACCTGGAGAGAAGTTGACATTGTGCCCATCCACAAGAAAGACAATGATCGGGCAAAGGTGGATAGCAACAGGCCCATCAGCCTCACTAGCTGCGTGTGAAGAAAGGCTCATCAACTCCAGGCTCTTGTGCTATCTGGATAAGAATAACATCATCGCTCCAGAACAGGCAGACGTCAGGCAGCGCCGTTCTACAGAGGACCAATTGAACTACATCGCATAGGAAATTGAAGACGGCTTCCAAGACAAGGAAAACACCCTGACAGTGTGGGTCGACATGGGGAAAGACTTTGACAAAGTCTGGAAGGATGGGCTGAAATTGAAACTCCAGAAGAGTAGTGAATCCTGATGTATGCTCCAATGGTTCTCACAGTACCTGAAAGGCCAGGGTACATCTAAAAGGACAGTACAGCCGCAAGAAGACACTAAAAGAAGTAGTCCCACATGGGGGTGTCCTCAATCCCATCATTTTCCTTGTCTTCATCAACGACATTGTCACAGACCTGACCCGAAACGTTCTTCGTGTCATCTACACAAATGATCTGGTACTCTGGTGCAATGAAGAGTACATCACCAGTGCCAACTACAAGCTGCAAGAGGCGTTGAGACTAAAGATTGGACAGACTAGTTGCTGGTCACCATCAATACCATAAGACCACCTACAAAGTCTTCAGCCTCTCTACAAAAGTCATGAAAGCCAAGCTCAAATTCAACGGATACACCCTTCAAGCTGAAGACAACCCTTCAAAAGAGACTCACATGGAAACAGCAGACAGAGAAAATCGAAGACAGAGCCAACGTAGGGCTGAAGCTAATTAAAAGGCTGACGAGCACGACATGGGGTGTTGATTCCAGGATCCTCAAGATAATGTACACTGGCAGTAGTAGTAGTAGTAGTAGTAGTAGTAGTAGTAGTAGTAGTAGTAGCAGTAGTAGTAGTAGGAGTAGGAGTAGTAGTAGTAGTAATAGTAGGAGGAGGAGGAGGAGGAATAGGAGTAGTAGTAGGAGGAGTAGAAGTAGTAGTAGTAGTAGTAGTAGTAGTAGTAGTAGTAGTAGTAGTAATAGTAGTAGTAGTAGTAGTAGTAGTAGTAGTAGTAGTAGTAGTAGTAGTAGTAGTAGCAGAAGTGATGATGTTGGTAGTACCAGTGGCATTGATCTAAATTTGTTTCGTCGGCTGGCAACTTCATCCTCTTTTATCCGTATATTGCACAATGGCTTCAGGTTTGTCTGTTTTCTTATTGTAGATTTGTGATTATAATCACACGTTCATTCTTTACTTTTATTCATATAACAATCGGTGCTGCCTCCATGAGGTGTCGTAGCGGAGCTTTCTGCGCAGAAGGTGCTGGATTCGAATCCTGGCGGCGACGTGGTGATCGCCTTTAACATGACATTTAATATATTGCCACCAAGGGCGCAAAACTAACAACTGTCATCTGTGCCTCCGTTTTCCTTACACAGTTACATCGGAGAGGTTGGTGGAGGATGTCATTGGCTGCGGCCCGTTCCAAGCAGCCCTTGTGTTGTTCGTGACCATTCTCGCCAAGGCCCCCACTGCGGCCACATTCATGTTCATGGCTTTCGGCAACTACAACCCTGGATGGAGATGTTTGGATAACGGGATCGACTACCATAGCAGTGGTAAGCTTCTTTCTTTCTTTCTTTCATTTTTTCTTTATCAATAACCTTTTTTGTACCTTTCGGTGATAAGCAAGGATGGAAAATAGGAAAGTGTCAGAAAAAAACAAGGCTAAGCGGCGTTGTCCTTCGCCGTGGTGTGCGTGGCTTCGATTCCTACTGTCAACATTCCACGTTATTCTTCTATGGCTATTTTCCCGAATTTTTCTCGCACTTTCATTTTTCCATCTTTGCTTGGTACAAGTTCTCGTGCCTGCTCCTCTTTTCCTCTTTAATTCATTTACATAACAGTGGTAATAACGTTGGTAAGTCTTTACTGTGATGTTTCTTATGGCTTAATTTCCCTTTTTTGATGATGATAATAATAGTAATAATAATAATTTGTGTTTGTTTGATCGAACACTCATTAATACCGCACAAAGCAGTGTTGGGGCCAACCCCATGTTCAGCCATAAAAGATACACAAGATACCCGATATAAA
>JARBEQ010259276.1:0-10581 GCA_030265355.1 Tritonia tetraquetra
GAGACAGAGAGAGAGAGAGAGAGAGAGAGAGAGAGAGAGAGAGAGAGAGAGAGAGAGAGAGAGAGAGAGAGAGGGAAATGGACCATCTTGGGGTATTGTTTGTTTAAAAAAAAATCATAGTCCTAGTTTGAATAAACATGAAAATCCTTTTGTTGTACGGACACAAGGCACAATGGATGTGTATAGATAAACACATGGAAAAAATAGATAAAGAGAATGGGAGATAGATAGGCACACGGTCGGATAGATAATATACAGATAAATGAATACAGAATAGATAGGAAATAAATGCACGGATAACTAGCTAGCTAGATCTATTATAGATGTAAGTAGAAAGATATATAGATAAATAAATATATCTTCTTTCTCATCCAGTTCCCTTTTACCATTACAGTGTACTGCCAGCACTATGAGGCTGGATTTAGGTGGATCAAGATATTAAGCCAAGCAGGTAATCGACCCGCTGTGAATGTATAGATAGATACGTAGATAGAAATATAGATACACGGTGAGAGATGAATAGATAGAGTGATAGACAGATGGATGATTCAGTGACCCTTTTATGGAATATTGATACAGATAGATTGCTGCTGTTTTCACCACGAAGGGCGAATAAGGCTGTCAATGGGTTAGTATTTTTCGCCCTTCTTAATAAAAAAGCAGTTTGGTAAAGATCGAGATATTTACAAGCAACCAGGCGGTCGTCTCCACAATGCTACAAATAGCACTGCAGTTTTCACGAAGAAGGGCGGATAATACTAACACAGTGTTAGCCTTATTCGGCCTTTTTCGTGAAAACGGCAGAGCAGGGGAGACAAACCAATAATAAAATATATAACACTAAATGACTCCAGGCCAGGGTTAAAGGAGTTATAGATGACGTCATGCCTACATCCTTTCATTTCCCTGCCTCAATACCCGAGCTGGGTGTCATCTGTAACAAAAAAACCCTCGACATCATCAAACATGCTCCTCTGTCTCTGAGAAAGGAAATTGCAATGTCCTAACAATTTTTCATATCCTATTATAACGTTTGGCCCAAAGTAGCAATTCTCCCAGCTTTTATCAATATCTGAAGGGTAGCCGCAAGGGCAACAGTAATCAAAATTTGTTTATTGGCCTGTCTTTGATTAATACTGCTCAGTGTAGTGCTCGTGGTAAAAAGCAAAGAGTTATGGACATGGTGGGCTGATCACTTGCTTGTCTGAAATTATTTGATCCAAATCATTCCCGGCTCCGTGCTTAGTTGTGTTTGGTGGCTGGGGGTGCCTGCGTTTTTATATGCCGGTATCTTGTGTGCCTTTCATGGCTGAACATATTATGGGGTTCGATCAAACAAACTATCATAAGGTCCAACCTCCTCCGGAACGAGACTATGGACATGGTCTCTGAGACAAAAAGTGCATCTGATCTTAGCCCGAGAATTATATAAAAGAGGACGATTTACCGAGACTCAAGCACCTTTCAGTGAAAAAAAAACTACACCAATCCAAGGGGACAACTCTTATTTTGTCCTCACTCATTATACACTATAATAAGCTCAGTTGTTTATCTTCTGTATTTATCATCTTTGATAATACGACATTATGGTCCGCTCTCATTGTCGGGTTTCGATGTAAGCTTAGCTTTACTCTTTTAAAAATTCCCCTTAAAAAAACCCACGTTGTTGTAATGGGAGCGGAAGTCAGCGTCAAGATACCATCTTCTAATCTACAGATCACCTCATTGATAAATTGCGACCCTAGGTTTACACTGCAGTACGTTCTAATGTTGTAAAACCAAAATGGAAGGAAATCGATGACACAGATTTAGTTCCGTATTGAACTAAACAGAAAGTACAATAAAATGAGGGCAGCTTGAAGATATATAACAAATTATCGTAAAAGAAAAAAAAAAGGTAAAAACTTCCAAAGGACTGAGAATCATGGATGTAAACGTTTTGGGTTGATCCCTTCCTCAGCTAACAAACAACAGACAAAAGACGAAATGTAACAAGGAGATTCGTAAAAGAAAGCTACTCTAGTCTAGTGGAAGGCATGACAAACAGTCACGAAATAATCCGAAAACGTATGACTTTGTCAATTTTCGTTGCCCGAGGTTGACTATTAAAGGTTAACTTTGATACACATGAAACTTGAGAACCCAAGAAATGCTCTGAGCCACTTCACTTGCCGAGCCAGAGTCGTGTTTATCTGGGATCGCGAAATGAAATCTATAAATCTATAACGTGTAGTCCAGTGAGTGATCAACACAATTTTGTCTCGTATTATTAGTGGCTCAGAGGTATGGTTCTGACCTTGGAAGCGGAAGGTACCGGGTTCGAATCCCAGCGGCGACAGCTGTTGTTTTTCTTCACAAAACTCGGTATTAACCTGTTTGCCACTCCCCTGATCCTATGAAGGTAGGTTGGGTCAAGAACCTAGTCCTATCGGAGACGGACGATACAGACACCTTAAAAGTCGGAAATCGAGAATAGTAGGCCGAAAGGCCGCTGTCCGGGCAAAATCAATTCCTACCATAAAAAGGCACAGTGGGCTGATCACCTGCTTGGCCTAATATCTTGATCCCCTTAGAGCGGGTCCTACACTGTAATGGTAACAGGGAACTGGATAAGAAGGAAGAAATATTTCAAAATTCGGACTCATGCCAATTTCTAGAGGATCAACCTCTCTGCATAGTCCAGGTGAATCCTGAATTCTTTAAATTTTCTACTAATAAACAACACACACACACAACACGCATCACGACTTAATTCTTAGAAAAGTTAACGACATGATTTGGAGGGGAGCAGGCACCAGAGAATGATAAGTCAAAGTATGGAAATGTTATGAGTGCCAGAAAAAAAAAATAGCCTTAGAAAGAAAAGTGGAAAAGACGACGTCGTCTTGATTTAGAAAAGTTAACGACAAATTCAATAATTTAATATTTACCTCTGCTGCCACCCAAACCGCCACTGTCGCTACCTCCCCCGCAGCCACATCCATCACTACTACTCTCCATCACCACAAACATACACAAATAAATAACACCCACCTACCTGGAATACACAGGTACTTACAGACAAAAACAACATTACATTTTTCTTCATTGCTCCATCAGTCTCTTGGACCCGATATATCAGAAATGTTTTCACTTCATCATTATTTCATAAAAAACAAGAATTGTAAGGACTGTTTTAGTGTTGATATATCTCCCATACAACACCTAACTCACAGTGGGTTGATCACCTGCTTGGCTTAATATCTTGATCCAGAGAAATCCAGCCTCATATTGCTGGCCCTACACTGTAATGGTAAAAAGGGAACTGGATAAGAAAGAACAACACCTAACACAACACATACAATCCCGTTCTACAGGAGAAGTTGAGTAGACATTCGTGATTAAAACAGAAAACAAAAAAACATGTAAAAACCGTAAACAACAACAATTTAGCATTACAATCGACTCCGGTTCATCGCAACTCGGTTAATCCAAATTGCCGCTTAATCGCAACTTTTCACATCAATTCTATTTAAAAAAAATCACAGGTTAATCGCAACTTCGGATAATCGCAACAATTTTGCCGCTCCCGTCGTGTTGTGATTAACCGGCGTCGACTGTACTAAGATTTCCGACCCAAAGGTCAAGAGACAGAATACTCGTTTCAGAACATTGAAACGTTTTAGGGGAAAGAGTGAGAATGAGAGAGAGTGTGTGTGTGTGTGTGTGTGTGTGTGTGTGTGTGAGAGAGAGAGAGAGAGAGAGAGAGAGAGAGAGAGAGAGTGTTGGAAAGTGTCTGAGAATGAGTGTGTGTGTGTGTGTAAGTGTGTGTTCAGTGTGTGTGTGTGTAAGTGTCACCTGCCACACCCAAGGCGCAAAGCTTGTCGCCCCTATGACAATAAGATGTAATGCTTTTTACGACTTTTCCACCAGCAGGTGACGCAACGTTAGGTAGCAACGCTAATGATGTTATCGGACACTCTGACGATGTCACTGACAGCAATCTCAGTCAATCGGGGCGATACGAGATATGGCTGTTGTCTCCCCTTACCTCCCTATTTCAATCGGGGCGATACGAGATATGGTTGTCCCCCTTACCTCCCTATTTCAAACAGGGTTCATATCGCTGTGACCTAAAAAAATAAATAATTACAAAGTTTTTTTTTCTCCATAGGCTTTTGTTAGACTATCTAGGTCCTTTTCAATATTCCATAGGTGAAATAAGTACGTAGCCTTTTTTGTAACATGAGTTTTGAGAACATCGACTCTCTTTACCTTTCTCTCTTATCCAGTTCCCCTTTACCATTGCAGTGTAGGGCCAGCACTATGAGGCTTGGTTTCTCTGGATCAAGAGGTTAAGCCAAGCAGGTGATCAACCCACTGTGACCTTTGTGGTAGGAATTAATTTTGCCCGGACAGCGGCCTTGCGGCCTACTCTTATCGATTTTTAACTGCCAATGGTTCTTTAACGTGCGCAACGTGCACACGGGACCTCTCTTTACCAAGGTAAATAAATCTCCCCCAGTCATAATAATGTACAAGAGTCACGTTTCCAGAACCTTCTCGCTTTCCTTTCTTTCCACTAAGAAGGCCCTAAAGCAATTTTATAATAAGAATCATAAAACTACTTATCAGAACTTAATGAACCGTGTACCCTCGTTACTGTTCATTCATACTACCAGTTACTCAAATTGTCCTTCATTCATTGCAGTCATCACTGGCTTAGTTTATCCCCTTTCTGTCTAAAACCCTGTTCACATGGCTCGGGTTTGTCAGTACGCTCAGTGGATAGAACGAGACAGAGAGCATTACGCGGGGCGGGAAAACAAAATGGCGGTCACTTCGCTGAGCCAGCGTCATAATAATAATAATAATAATAATAATAATAATAATAATAATAATAATAATAATAATAATAATAAGCAACACTTCTATAGCGCCCATATCCATCAAAAAGATGTTCATTGGCGCTGTACAATGTTCAATATCAAGAGGGACAAAAATGATGAAAACAATTCATACAATCAAAGACAATCACATTATAATACACGCAAGGAACAGGGCACCCATAATTTGGTTTTCATGCCCCGCGCATTCTCTTTGTCTAATTCTAATTACGGAAAGGTACTGAAAAAATCCAACACTATGAGAACACGGCTTTAGAGTCCAAAATCAATATCAGCGGTAATCGATATCAAAACAATACCATTCAGTCAGGGAACATCAATACATCATGAACATCTGCCGTAAATACACAATATTTCATACATAACCGACTAGTCTAGACCATCGATACAGATTTCACAGGGTCAACTTTTTTCCCCATGAAAGGTCATAATTCAATCAAATTCCGTGTTTTATTTTCCATCTTATGGACGCGGAGGACCTCGGGGTTCAAGTCCCGCCTGGTGCGGAATTTTTTTCTCTGGACCTTTCAAAGTTTTCAAGGTTCTGTCGTGGAAACTTCCAAAAGTTCTGTTGAACCGCCTTTGATATGACCTTTATGTGTTAAAAAGGGCGTTGAACTTCAAACTTTAGAACATCATATATGGAAAATCAAATTGCATATTCCATAGATTTTCCATCAAACCCATAGCTGTATGAACCCCGGTCCTTCGCGTCCAAAGTCTAGTGGCTTGACCACTGAGCTAGGGACGCCTCCATGATAATACAAAACAGCGCTTGGATAAGACATGTATTACGGCGTGTTTCCCCAAAGTAAGAACGTTATAAGACGAATAGTGAGTTTATTTGCATCCTATATCTATCAGAAGGTGGTCCCAGTGGCCCAGAGGCATGGTTCCAGCGGCGGCAGTTGTTGTTTTTTGTCATAAAACTCGGTATAAACCTATTTGCCACTCCTCTGATCCCATGAAAGTAGGTGGGATCAAGAACCTAGTCCAATCGAAGACTGACGATACATTCGGAGGTCCCATGTGCAAGTTGGGCACGTCAAAGAACCCTTGGAAATCGAGAAGAGTAAGCCGAAAGGCCGCTGTCCGGGCAAAATCAATTCCTACCACAAAAAGTCACAGTGAGCTGATCACTTGCTTGGCCTAGTATCTTGATCCAGATTAAATCCACCTCATAGAGTGGGCCCTACACAGTAATTGTAACAGGAACTGACGAAAGAAGCGTAGCAAACGAACTACACACATCCTATTGAATGTTAGATAGAGGAGATACGAATCGATGAAGTAACTCGACACGACTTAAAGAATGAGTCTCTTTAATAAAGAATAGTAAACATTACCATATTAGAGGCTTCAACCCTTTCCCACGTAATCTCCCCCACACACAAACATACACACAAAACATATATTATAATATACAAACATACCATACTACATACATACATACATACATACATACATACATACATACATACATACATACATACATACATACCATACTACATACATACATACATACATACGTACGTACGTACGTACATACATACATACATACATACATACATACATACGGGGGACTTCGTGTCTCAGCGGTAACGCTTTAGCTTCGTGGGTTCGAATACCGGCGGAGGCGTTGGATCTTTTAAACTTTTAAACTTTTGAACTTTCTCGAGTTTTCATGGCTCTGACGCTGTGGATTCCACACGCAAAACGATTCCTATCGGAGATGGACTATACATCGGAGGTCCCACCTTTGATATGACCTAAATGTGCTGCCAAGGGTGTAACAGTAACAACTTTAATCTTCTATACTTTCTTTCTTCATCAATAACCTTTTAGTACCTTTCGGTGTATGGTTTATCTTCTATACATAAACACAAAACACATACAGACCTACACACACACATTACAACCCCCCCCCCCCCCCCACCCCCCACACACAAACCCACACTCACTCTAAATCAACCACGGTGCAGCAGCAGCATATAGATTATAGTAATACGGAAATTTTGTGTCTCCCTAAATCAGGACCAATCTGACAGAGACTCGATGACACGGCGTTTCAGCTTTTTGGGGGCCACTGTACTCTGTGTCGCGCACGTCACGTGAAAGAACGACAACGTTCTCTTCAGGTATTAGAGGAAGGATTGCCTGTTTGTTATGCCTCTCATTTTCGTCGTGCGTAAGAGATTTTGAAATCTGTGCTATCCCACTGTTATCGTTATCGAGTAAAGGCGGTCGTACTGTACATAGTAAACAGTTGTGTTCGATTTACGGATAGATAAACAGAGAGTAAGTAGATAGTAAGCAGATAGTAAGAAGATAGATTTGTGGTGATTAATTATGGAAATAGGGGTGCCTAGATGTCGTATATAATTCGTAATATATGTTCTACCATATATTATATTATGTACGTATGCTAATAGACAAATGATTTATAGCTATATTATATGCATCGTCATACATAATAATAATAATAATAATACAATAATAATAATAATGATGATGATGATAATAATAATAATGATGATGATGATGGCAATGATGATGATGACAATGATGGCAATCATGGTGATGACGACGACGACGACGACGATGATGATGATGATGATGATAATACTTCATTCACTTCAAAAGAGAAATTCTTTGTACGAACATGTAAATAGAGGGGGAGGGTCGTTAAATTCGTCACAGAGAAAGAACAACGTGAGATATCGAAGAATAAACATTTCGCGTTCGATAGTCTTACGCTAAATGTTAAAAAGGATCTGATGTGTCTTTGGCTATTTGCCCGGATGGAAATGTAACGGTGACGACTACGTGTTGATTTTGTGACTGAAGAATTTATGGGATAGGAAGGGTCACTTATAACAGCTTTGAATTTCTTTGAATAGCATTTGAGAATAGTTCTTCAAAATCCAAAAGTCGGCACATACACCTATTTGCTCTTTTGATTATTCTATCAATTCGAACCTTCTTTTCTACTCCCCCAAACCACAAAAGGTTAAATTGCTTTCAATAGTAGCCCTATGAAAAAGAGTTGATAAAGTTTTGTCAATTTCAAATTTAGAACGTTTTCTTAAAAATCTTCCTTCTTTCTTTATCAATAACCTTTTTAGTACCTTTCGGTGTAAGGTTTTTCTTAAAAATACTTTCTTTTATGTATTTTGGCTGAAGCAGCCCAAGAACATAGTCATTCCACTTGAGATTATCATCTATGACACAACAAAAAATACGTAAAATACTTAACCCGATCAAATTTTTCTTCTTTAATAGATATGGGGGTCACATATAATTTTCCTTCTTCTTTTTTCTTCTTATCCAGTTCCCTGTTACCGTTACAGTGTAGGGCCCGCTCTACGAGGCGGAATTACTCTTCTTCTTGAACACGAAATTTACTCTGCATAACGATATTAGGTCAAGCAGGTGATCAACAATCTATTATAATTTCTTTTGCCTTACTTTATCATTATCTAAAACGAGACCCAATGATAAGTATGAGGAGTAAAACATACCGGGAAAATTACACAGCCTTGAGGAGCTCCAGTGTTTTTGGTGGTCGTGTTCGACATTTAACCATCCAAATCCACATATTGTATTGTTTCGGTACGGACGGCGAGCACCCAGGCAATTGTTGAAATGGAGTTGTAACAATGTTCCATTGAGTCAATTATGTCGCTGGATGGTATTAAATGCAGATGAAAAATCAACAAAAAGGAATCTGCAGTAGCTTTCAGGAATATATCCAGATGTTTATAAATCTTATTTGTGGGTGAAGTTGGAGTCCAGTATGCACACGTACATATTATACACGTATACATATGTATAAAATGTGTGCATGTACACACACATACACGCGCGCGCGCACACGCACACACCCATATGTATATATATATATACACATATATATATACATATATAATATAAAGAGAAAGTTATATAAAAACATAAAGACAAACACAGAGACAGATATATAATACAAAAAGAGAATCGACTATATGAATATATCATACAGTAAGACAGACAAATAGATACATTTATAAAATGGGTAGATAGATAAATATGTAGATAGACAGACAGACAGAACGACAGACACACCTAATGAATGTAAGTTCTAAAGTCCTGAAATCCCTTTGTAACGAGACAGAAATGAAACCTTCTCTGTTCAAATATTGACTGGGATGCTCATAGATTTGAGCCGTGGTGGATAGTACGAACAGCCCGTACGGCAGACAGGCAAACATTTAGATACAACACATAGATAGAAAGATACAACCACAGAACGACAGACTGACATACAACAACATACGATGCTATATGGCAAGACAGTTATTGCTAGATGGATATATAGGTGGGCGGATAGATAGACAGGCACATATAAGTACAAGAAGATAGGTAAATAAAAGACATACGCGCGCGCACACCGGACACACAAACACACACACACACACACACACACACACACATACACAAACACACACACACACCCACACACACACACACACAGAGAGAGAAAGAGGGAGATAGCGAGAAAGAGATAGATAGAAAGACAGATAGATAAATCATACAATGTCACACCACAACGTTTATTGTTTATAAATTCGTAAAGGAAAGAAACAATTTAAAAAACGAATCTCTTCGTAGCCAAGTTTATTTTGTTTCAATTAGAGTTCTAAAACGAAATGCCTATTACTAATCAGTCGATTCCCCAACGGTCACTGTGATCCAAGGAGCGTAACTATACACAACGGTCACTGTGATCCAACTATAAGCTCCTTGCTGTGATCTTGTCGAACTCATTCGGATTGTATTTATCAGGGAAGCAAATCATTGTTCAAAGGGAGTGAAGCAGATTGACGCAATGTCCGGTCACAGCGTGCTGGGGACCGACGTAATACTGACTAAAAGGAATGATAAACAGATAGAAGGAGACCTTAAGAAGCATCATACATCCACCCCGAAACGCACTTTGGATGCGGAGGTCCAAGGTTCGCTTCTGATACGACCTTTCTGTATTGAAGAGGGCGTAAAACTAACAACTTAATATTGTTTTCAACAAGGCAGTTAAAGTCACCACGCACACAATTGTTTTCAACGGTAGTCACCAGATTGGAATCTTACCGGAGGAGGATAATATAATATTTCCCCGGGAATTTCCAGTTTTCAAAGATACCATTTCCCTCGAATCGTTTCGATCTTATTTAAAGACAACTGTATAAACAGGAAATCCATCACCATAGTGACGCGTGACAACTGTATAAACAGGAAATACATCACCATAGTTACGCATGACAATGACATTAAAAACCCCAATCATAATTTACCAGTTGCTGGTAGAAGGCTGTTTTTAGTGGAGCAGGAGTCATCTTAGGCCAGAAAAACACGATTTAAATATGACAGCAGTTACGTCACGACTATGACACCGAAAGATATAACGGGAATTGATAAAGAAAGAAAGAAGGAAAGAAAGAAAGAACGTTACATTACGAATAACAAATAAAACGTCAGTTGTACATCATGTTATTATTATTCGACTTGAACTAAAAGCTGACTCTCTCTCTCTCTCTCTCTCTCTCTCTCTCTCTCTCTCTCTCTCTCTCTCTCTCTCTCTCTCACGCTCTCTCTCTCTCTCTCTCTCTCTCTCTCTCTCTCTCTCTCTCTCTCTCTCTCTCTCTCTCTCTCTCTCTCT
>JARBEQ010259287.1:0-31009 GCA_030265355.1 Tritonia tetraquetra
AAAAAAAAGCTACCTATCAAATGTATGTTTTTTCTCCATCACAAACAACAGGCTCTCTCTCTAAAAGTTCTAAAGTTTGAAGTTTTACACCCTTTTCAACACATAAAGGTCATATTAATGGCAGCTCAATAGAAGTTAAGAATATTCTATATGAGTCTCCAGGGCAGAGCCATGAAAACTCTGAAAGGTCCAGAGAAAAAAATTACGAACCAGATGGAACTCAAACCCTAGTCCTCCGCATCTGAAGTCAAGTGACTTAACCACTGAGCTACAGACGCCTCCGGCTTTCTCTCTGTGGCCGTCCTTAGGGTGACAATTTAAAAAGTAAACCACTTCTTCCAGACACACATATTGATTGCAGACAAAAGTCAATTTTGTTTGCCAGCTGAGACTCAGATTTCTGATATACCTGGTTCCAGCTGTGGGGTACCCAGAGAGCAGCTCAAGAAAACATCATACTTTGTTAGATCAAGAGGAACACCAGTTTAGGACAATGAAAACGAGTGAAAATGGATTCATGGATTCTTCATTCTTATATCACATCTTCCATTTATCACTTTTGTTTGTGTTGTAAGGGTCTCTGCGACTCGTAAAAGAAGACCAAATTATTACAATTTCCCATTTCGTTTTTATTGTTTCACTTGACTTGTAACTACCACTCACCCACAAGCAAGGCATGGCCGTTATCTTGCAACAGCACACGGCTGACACGGGACATGTGCTCAATAGCAAATTTGAATAAGACAAGTTTCATTGGGGCTTTGCTAACAATGTTGTACTCCTCTAGGTAGCTGCAAATTTAGGTGAAAGCATGCAAACATAAAGAAATGAAATCAACGTGCAATGCTTTGACAAAATGTAGACACACAACAACTAATGTGAACATGAAAGACCATCATTGGCATCTTATGAACTCCATTTTTTCACTTTTTCAATAAGTTGTGAAACAATGGTGATCATTTTGTTAGTTATAATTGGCCAGTGAAAATATAATAAAGTGAAGTGATGACAGGCGCTATCATTCATAGAGAGAACATCATTTTAAGAAATTCAGAGTTAAGCTTTTTTCATACATGTTCAGCTTAGTCATATGTATAGTCGAATAAAGACCTAACCTAGCTTCCTAAAACTATCATTGTTTTGATGACAAGATGGATCTCAATGAACTTTGACACCAAGTTTACCCGGTTGCTCAAACGTTACAGCACAGCCCCGACACCAAGTAAACTCAGTTTTGGGAATGCCCATTTAAACTGTTATAATATAACACAGCCGTGACAGTTTAGGACTGATTGATAGACCTAATTGATATCCAAATTACTGCAGTATGCATTTTTCATACCCAAGTTAACAACAATGACGCTTGTTGAGAACATCAAATTTGTGACAAATTAAGCCTTCAGCATTAAAATCTGTCCAATATCATTATGCTTTAGTTGATAAGGTTTTTGATCTTAGTTGCTACAAAAATATATCATCGGTTGTATTCTACATGTATAAATGACATTTTTTATGCTCTTTATCTGGTGATACAAACATATGTTTAAACTATCAAAATTTGAGGTATGAAAACTTGTACGATTAGATCAAGACACAAAGGGCATTTTGATTGGCTGACACATTTCCCATTTCAAGTAATAAGGCATCTTTTTGTTGAAAAGTTTTAAAAATGAGAAAATTAGCACTTGTTTATAATCTGACAGCGAAGACATGTTTAAAATTCGTCTTGTTTCTTCAATGAAAATCAACATTATGATACTTAAATAGGAAAATGAGGTCAGACATTATTAAAAGAATACAGCAATACTGTGAAAAAGAAAAATGGGGATGCATGATTTGATACACGACTTCAAATAGTGAGAAGGTAATGAGGACAAAAAGGTGAGACGGGACAATAGCTTTCAGACTTGTGACAAGGAAACTGAATTGTAGGAATTGAATCTAAGCACATTTTCATTAAACAACGACTTACTGCTCCATGACCAGAGTCAATTGTTTCAGGTCTGTGATTTCATTGTATACTTTACTCTCTGAGTCAAAGTAATCTCCGAAGAACAAACTACGGATATCATCGTCTTTCACATTGCCGCTCAAAGACAGGTGTCCCATAATCTTGTCAATATTCTGTTTGAAATGATCCTGGCAGTTGTGCTTGACAATGTCAAAAAAGTTATTTCTGTGGAAGGAATAAAGAAGAAAAGAAAACAGAGGTTATTTAATTCTGAACTTATACTGCAACATTGTTCACTCCTTATAAAATCAAAAAGCATTTATCTTTTATACATTAACACCAAAAAAAAGTAATACAGGAAAAAATAAACAAATAATATATTTTCTTTATTTTGTGAAGAGAAGTCTTTTTCATCTATTTGAGTATAATCCATTTTTAGAGGAGAAAACAAAAATGTTTTGAAAATTTTCCAAAACAATAGAAAAATGACATACAGCAAATAACAACAAATATAAACAGATATAAATTATATATTGCCAAACTGAAGCATCTTCATTATCTTTATTGATGATACTGATATGTAAGGAGAGAAAAAAAAACCCTCAAGAGAATCAAATGCTTGATTTGTATAAATGTGTATGTCGATGCTGACCCTCTTTCATTCTTTAAATAACTGTTGACAGTACTGTTTCTTACCAGGTATTAACAATGACGATAAGAGAATGAGCACTGGGACAAATAAACGAATCAAAAAACAAAACAAACATTAGGATTTTGTTGCGAAAAAAAACAAACCAACCTGTCTTCAACATCAATAAGTCTGTCATAGAATACTCTGTAAACTTCATGCACCCACAAACGTAAGAGCTTCTCTGGCTCTGTCATAACAGTTCCAGGAACTAAGAGTACACCTCGGATGACACGTGCAAAATCACGCAGGTTGAAAACATAGTGAGATTTGCTGGGCGTGGGCAAGAAGGTAGAAATTGCATCTTTGTAAACTCCCATGGTGGCCAAAACAAGAAGCTGACATTGGAAAAAAAGAACAGTGCACATTTAGATAAGATCAAATTTCATTCATAACACGTGCGCAGTAAAACCTTGTTATACCCTCCCCCCACCTCCACTCCTGTCAAACCATCATTTCCACTTACTGCCTGCATTTTACCATGGCATAGATCTGATTATTTGTTCATTCAAACCTATTTTTATTATAGACTTGGTGGTAGACAAGGTTTTACTGTAATATGGCTGTATTGTTCAGGAGTTAGTCTCTCTTATCCAATTCCCTTTTACCATTACAGCATAGGGCCAGCACAATGAGTCTGGATTTCTCTGGATCAAGATATTTAGCCAAGTAGGTGATCAACCCACTGTGAGTCAGGAGTTAGTTCTAAGCTATAATTCTTGGATAAAGAAAAAATTCAAACCCAATATCAAAATATTTTTTCAAATTTGGTATTGAATCACACCTATTGAGGCATCCCTAGCATCACTTGCCTTTGGATGCGGAGGACCAGATTCAAGTCCTGGCTTGTGCAGGATTTTTTCTCTGGACTTTTCAGAGTTTTCATGGCTCTGCCCTGGAGACTCATATAGAATATTCTTGACTTCTATTGAGCTGCCATTAATATCTGTGTTGAAAAGGGTGTAAAACGTCAAACTTTAGAAACCTACCTTTCCGTTTCTAGCAAAGCTTCCTTCAAATCCTTGTCCAAAATGCCAATCCGTAATAGAAGTAAAGATCTTTGTCATGATACCGTCTTCAAACTCGTCGATGGACACGATGTTCAAGTGACGAGTGAAACGTGACGTGATGTCATTACGACCACCTCCAGGAGGTCCCATGGCACTCACGAAAAGCTAAAATTTAAAAAAGCAAAACTTTTATTTACTAATTACAATTTTCATTTTCAATTCCTTTTCTCACTAAAAAAGTCAGCACCAGATAAAAAATGATAAGACATTTTATATTAGTGATTGAAGGCTATACCAAACAGGTACAACCAAATGAAGATCCAGACCAAGAGGTTACAGGGCCTGGTAAGGGGCCCTGGAGTGGCAGTCCCACCACTTACCTAGTTAAAAGTGGGGTAATCTCCTACTTGCCCGAATCAAAAGATTCAAAGAAATAGGCATATCAAGGATTGATATCAGTCAAATCCAATAAACAAAATGTTCACATAATTACTTAACACCCATGGATAAAATCTGACACAAGCAGCCTCAAACTTCACAAGAGTCACCCACATCATACTGTTCTATAAAATCATATCACAAAACAAGATGTCTTCTTGGCTTTGACAAAGAATGTGCAAGCTTCCAAAGGCAATGACTCCTAAAGAGTAAAAATGTAACCATAACAGAGTAAAGTAAGTATGTCCTTAAGAGCCATTAAGGCTCATAGGGCCAGAGCTTAATCCGGTTTCAGTAGCATGAAGCGGACAAGTGACAATTTGTCACTTTCTGGATAGGACGCTGGTCTATCGCAGAATACTTTCCCAAGACTTGTTTGAGAATTGGTAACCATTTCT
This sequence comes from Tritonia tetraquetra, assembly GCA_030265355.1. Classification (NCBI taxonomy): domain Eukaryota; kingdom Metazoa; phylum Mollusca; class Gastropoda; order Nudibranchia; family Tritoniidae; genus Tritonia; species Tritonia tetraquetra. Next base: position 4,486 of record JARBEQ010259287.1, read on the forward strand.
ACACCTGGTTTGAGTGAGGCAAATGGAGTACAGTTTCTTGCCCAAGAAAAAAACGAAGAGCGTGAAGCCAGACATGAACCCACGACCCTCGCCATGGAAGTTCGTAGCCTAGACCACTTGGCCAGCTCCACCTCCACCTTAACAGAAGGAAAGAGAAAGTGTCAGGACAGTGCAGATTAATTGGAGGAGGATTGTCTAGATACTAAAATCCAGATACTGAAAAGTTTAGATTGGAAAACAATAAAGAAAGAGAGAAAGAACTTACCACGTCGGTGAGGAACAGTTTTGACGTATCCTTCTTGTCATACCAATGGCCATGATCGATCCATTGCCTTAAGAGTTCAATAGGAGGCTGAGCTCCATATTTCTCTTTGCCAGGCATGTTCAAATCATCCACAAAAACTACAGACTTCTTTCCCATGGGTGGTCCAAAAACTCCTTTTCGACGTCTAATGAATGTCAAAAGTTGTGGCAAAAAGAAAGTATTCATAAAAACAGGATAAATTCTCCTTATGATAAATTACATTAAACATATTTTTTCAAAAAGGATACCATGCCAACTGGAAATCAATTTCAACAAGAATCAAAGTGTATTAAAGCAAATGCATTTAAAATTTAATTCACTAACCCCCCCCTCCAAAAAAAAAACAATGTAAAAAGGTTATGAGGCAAGAGTGGACATATCTTTTGTTTTGTTTTGTTATCAAAACCACATTATACCCCTAGGAAGTGCTGGAAAAACCCTGGATCAGGTAGATGAGGTAAGCAGGTGATCAGCCCATTGCACAGAGTTGACATGGATGAAGCAAAAAGGTGTGTAAGAGGAATATAATGAGGAAAACAAATCTGATTTCATTTCAAAAGCATTCTCCCTACCTGTCAAGTTTGGACATGACGATGTCTTGAGTTTGATTGGCTGAAGTACGGGCTGAGAAGTTGATGCAGTTAGGGATGTATCTGATAAAAAGGACAAGTTGAAAAGGTTAAGTGTTAAATCAAGATTAAAATTAATAACCTTTTCCTTGTTTTCAAGTGTAGAAATGGGTAAGGCCAATAAACAAATTACTGTATCCCTTGTGGTCACCCCTCAGCTATAGTAAGAGCTGGGAGAATTTGCCACTTAGGGTATGGACTTTCATCATCTTTGTAATCCTTTCTTCTTTCTTTCTTATCCAATTCCCTTTTACAATTATAGTGTAGGGCCAGCACAATGAGTCTGGATTTCTCTGGATCAAGATATTTAGCCAAGCAGGTGATCAACTCACATCTTTGTAATCCAATACTAACATTAGCAGCTGTCATAGTGTAGAGGTAACATATTTCCCTCTGTGCAGAAGGTCCTGGGTTTAAATCCCGGTGGGGATGTGGGGAGTTTTTTGTGGCAATGACCTTGTAGATTCCTTATGGAATCAAGTCCTATCGGAGATGGACTATGAATTGGAGGTTCCGCCCTTGATACGACTTATAATGAGTTGCCAAAGGTATAAAACTTTCTTTCTTTCTTTATCAATAACCTTTTAGTACCTTTTGGTGTAAGGTTAGGTATAAAACTAACAACTTTTAAACTTTAGATACTCACACTTCCTTAGGCAGAGACAGTAGATAGCTGCTCGTAATGGCAGATTTGCCAGTACCTGTGGGACCAATGATAAGACTGGGGATATCATGAGTCAGGTACAGGTTCAGGAAGAAACGCTGTCTTGCTGTTTCTGACGTAGGAATTGTTAGATCACTGACCTACAGATGGGATAAAAAATTGTTGTGAGTTTTAAAATGTCATAGATTCAACATAAAAATTGAATGAAGATATTGAAAATTGACTTAGCTTTTGAAACATTTTAACTCATTGCAGTCGTAAAAGTTTCTGAGCTCACAATAAATAATATATAATGTTCAACCTGTTGGACACATTTGTCCAACACGACTTCAATTTAGCTAAACTGTATATTACATAAGGTAAAAAACAAAAACATAATCTGACCTTAAGAGCCTTTAGCCTTATGGTATGTCCTTCAGATTTTTAGGCTCATGGGGCTAGAGCTAAATGGGTTTCTGTAGTGTGATAACAAGTGACAATTTATCCCTTTCTGGATAAAGCTAATGATGGATGCCGGAAGTTCAAAGACTTTCTGGATAGGACGCTGGTCTATTGCAGATACTTTCCCAATCTCCAATTTGTACCCACTTCTACACCGGGGTTAGAGTTAAATTTCTTAACCAAGGAAAAAACAAAGTGCTTGAAGCCGGATTTGAACCCACAACCTCTAGAGCAGCAGTTGGTTGGCATACTGTTCTAGTAGGATCTCCTTTTGCTTCTCATTCTGTTGGCTTAAATTATCGGTTTACTATTTCCCAGCACGATATGACCAGAATCATGTCAATGCGCTTCTCTTTTTTGTTTGTTTGTCTTATCCACTTGGCCACTGCACAACTTTCAGACCACAACATGCCAATGTTTTCAACCTCTTATGAGGTTAAAAATAATATACATATTATAAAATACTTATTTATATACTTATATTTAAGATTTTTACCCTTTACATGTTCTGAATTTTGATTTCAAATATAAATAACTGACATACATTTCATATAAATTTGTATCTCCTTTCTGATTTGTTCAGAAAAACAGCCGTGTAGCAGGTGCAGAAAGCACCCTGAAACACTAAAAAATATTTTAAAATAAAAAGTTATTCTGAACCTACTTTGGCATTGGCAGGGATGACCGATAGAGATTTGTCCACTGTTTCCATCCATTCAATCCAGCCACCTCCACCTTTCTTTTGGAACGCAAAGTCATACACGGTAAGTCTCTCAGGGAAGGAATTACTCTGTAAGAATAATAAATCAAGGTATGGAAATGTTATGAGTGCCAGAAAAACACAGAAAAATAGCCTTAGAAAGAAAAGTGGAAAAGATGTCGGTGGATTCGAGCCCACACCGGGGCATAAGACAACACCGCCTAGCCGGAGACCGAGGCCACGCTCTAACCAACTGAGCTAATTAGTCAGTAAGAATAGAAGGGTGAAATAGAATCATTGAAAATTTCATTTGTATGTTTGCTCTTTGTCCTGTGCAAACCTTCCTGCTTATGTCAGGTTCATTGTAAGGATGTTGGGGGTTTTCTTCTTGGAAGACTTTCTCTTGTCACTCTGCATGATAGTTTCTTGCCACAAAAATTTTTAAAAAAAAATCAAGATGATATCAATTCAATGTGCACACCTTAGTTATCTTGATGCTCTTTGGCTTTGGGTGTGAATCGTCTGTCCCGCTAATCAAGTGTCGGAAGAATTCATCAAATTGTTTTTTGCTGTCGGAAGTGACTGTTCCACCGACAGTCCAAACAATGCAAAACAGGAAGAGGCCTTGCAACCACAGAGTGATCTAAAGGATTCAAATTAGAAAAAGAGAAGAGATCAAGATTTAAAAATTTATAACAATGTTAAAAATGATAATGATGACGATGATGATGATGATGATGATGATGATGATGATGATGATGATGATGATGATGATGATGATGATGATGATGATGATGATGTTACAATATTATTGGAGAAAGAGTTTTTTTATCTTCTCAGTTAAGTGAAAACTCTTTTCTTCTCAGACAAAACAGTAATAATGTTTTTCCACATCAAGCCTTAAGGGGCATTTGTGGCAGAGTGATTAAGCCACTTGCCTCTGAATGCAGATGTCTGGTATTTAAAACCTCTCTGGACCTTTATACATAGAGTTTTTAAAGCTCTGCCTTGTTAAAAAGTCCTGTTGGACTGCCTTTAGGATGACCCTTCGGTGTAAAAAAAATGGTCATTAGATTTTGTTTGGCGGTGTCAAAAATTGTGCACAAGTTATTTTCTAAAATTCTAAAGTTTCAGGGGTGGGACCTCCTGTTTATAGTCCATCTCTGATAGGACTTGAACCTTACAGTTTAAAAACTTGGGTTTTTTTCTTTTCTTTTGAGGACCTTGTACACTAAGCATTGAAAAAGACAAATAATTGAAGGGGAAAATTAAATCTGAAGTTATCTCATGTTGACAAGTTATATATAAACGTCCAGGGTTCGAACCCCAGGAGAGACAAATGAAATAGATAATTCATAAAAAGCAGCAGAAAGGCAGCTGAAAAAAAGCCCTTTATATTGTTAAGGCCAGAATAGAGTATATGTTTGCACTCTTCTGCTTTAAATCATTAATTGACTCTTCAACGCCGGCCTATATTCAGGAACTCATTGCACTTTATACCCCACAGAGAGCCCTTAGATCCAGTAATTCTTATACTTGCTGTTCCCAGAACAAAATTAAAATCATTTGGAGATAGAGCTTTTTCTAAATTTGGCCCTATAACTTGGAATTCCCTTCCTGACCCTATAAAATCATGTCCAACTATTGATTCTTTAAAAAGACGCCTGAAAACCTTTCTATTTGATAAATATATGTTGTAATTGGTGGTATATTATAGCATAAGAACACCTGTCTAGTTTGTTAGTATAGTTTACAATGTAGAATGTGGCCGGTCAAGCAGTATTGGCGTTTCAATTACTTTTTGGTGTGGTGTTGTAAACTTGCTTTTATAATTTGTAAATATGTATTGCTAACTTTAATTAGATGTTGCTTGATTGTATGTTACAGTATTTTTTGAAACTGTAAAGCACTTTGGGGTTTCGATGGAAGGCGTTATACAAACATTTTTGACTATTGTTATCATTATTATTCCTTGACCTGATCAAGATTCAAACAGTGTTTTACCATTGCGTCACAGAGGAGTCCACAAGTTCTTTATCTCCTTCACTATGATTCTTTCAGTACAAAGTAAGCCTGGATAAGACAAAATGCCTTGTGTGGCAAAATCTTCTCAATTTTCTTATAGCTAAGGGGTTTACCACCAAGGCCACAGTAAATATTGTTATCCATTCAAGGTTTGGGGCACAGTAGGCTGATCACCTGCTTGCCTTATCTACCGGTTCCTGAGTTCTTCCAGCACTGTGTTCAGCAATGCTGAACATGGAGCTGGCCGCACACTCCTTAGGGGTATAATGTGGTTTGGATAACAAAACAAATAAGATGCATGAAAGATTGTTAACCTGCTGGGGTGAAAGGAACTCTGCACTTGGAGTTTCAGCATTTTCCTCTCCTTCAGCGGCTTCCAGGGCATCCAACGATGTAACGATCTCGTCCATCATGGCGGAGTACAGAGTCATAAACATCTGGACCTGGTGCATCTCTGATGTCGCAAGGAACGTTTTACAATGTCGTTTGACAAAGTCAAGACAAGGATCCATCTAAAAGTACAGCAAGTTGGGGATAAAAAGTGACATATAATTGAAAAGATGATGATCAAAAATGAAACTGCTAAGATGCTGAAAATGAAAACACTAAGCGCAATAAATGTATGAATGATAAAAAAAACAAAGAGTTGTAAGGTGGAAAGAATTGACTAAATATATGATTTGTTAATATGAATATGTAACGTAACATGAAATATCAATTATCTCCTTATAAAGGATAAAAACTCTTTGAAATACGTAATGTCATAAATCATTGCATGGATCATCAGTCATGTTGTTATGTATTTAAAAGTTACTGACCAGCCAATCGAAAAGATCTTGTACCAGCTCCTTTTGCTCCTGTTTTAGTTTTTCAGGCAGTTTGTACATCATGTAGGATTCCACACTGGGTCTCCAGCCCATTTGGTGTGGCTCCAGGTACACCATTCCGCATCGACTCACAGTGGCAGGAGAAGCTTGCTCCAGATCGGCGGGTTCAAAGATTAGATTCATCTTGTTACTCATTTGAATGATCTCACCACTCATCAGACAAAGCTGGAGAAAGAAAAATTGTAAAAAAAAATAAAGCAAATATTATGTAAAGACATCCTCATCATCACATCATTGCTGTTGGATTATAAATTAATGTACAATCGCAAATTTTCTCGTTAAGGACGCTGGTCTATCACAGAATAATTTCCCAAGAGTTGTTCGAGAATTGGTACCCATTTCTACACCTGGGTTGAGTGAGGCAAACAGAGTAAAGTTTCTTGCCCAAGGAAAAAACATGTACATTAGAAAAATTAGATAAATTAAATAACAATGAGGGTAATTATCAGCATATTTCAATATAATTATGAATCATTGCAAACCTTTTTGTTGTCATCCAAGACAGTGTTCATATTCTCGATCCACACGGCATCGACTGGACCGTCAAACAGAATCCATTTCCTGTTTTGGTCGGGGTTGCTGGCATACTCTCTAAATGTATTGGCCAGAACACCTGAAATCAAAAATATTTGAACAGTTCAACATTGACTCTAAATAATTTTTCATTTTTTACAGTTTCATCTGCATCCTTTCAAAGTTGTAAGTTTTACACCCTTGTCAACTCATTATAGGTCATATCAGAGGCAAGACCTCCAGTTTATTTATAGCCCATCTCTGATAGTTCTTGATTCCTTAAGGAATCCACAGAGTCAGAGCCGTAAAAACTCTGAGAAAGTCAAAAGGAAAAAATGTCCTCGTGACTCCGGGGTTTCGACCAAAGCAAATGCATCACTGCTATGCTATAGCACCCACCTTTTATTCTTAGTTGTATTGCATCTTAGTAGTGAAGAAGGCTTTATGTTGAATGGGAATAGCCAGAAATGATATAAATGAATTAAAGAAAAACGGGTAATCAGCCCACTGAGCAATCTGTTAGACATGTAGATTGGTTTTTAATATTCCCATGGCAGCAGCCACAAGACACCTATATTTTTTACATCTTTCTCTGATGTGGGACAGCAGTCCTCCTGTTTTCTACCCCAGATTAAAAGGGTTCTATCTGCATTTCTTTGGCCACACGAGTTACAGTCGGTAGAAGGTTCTATCTGAAACGTTCTCTATGAAACTCTGAGTTTTATATCTGAACGCTCACTATATCCAGAGATAAATGTAGATGAAAAAGGTTCCATGTGTTTATCTATTAATAATTTACAAACTTTGACAGCTCATATCTCAAAATGACAAAAAAGTGCAGATAGAACCCTTTTAATCTCATGCGACGAGTTCTGATTCAACTGCAAAAGAATCAGATGATTTATCGCTCCATTGGGATTGTGGCATAGGGAAAAACATACTGTAATTGTATCTGGCATTTACTTTAAGGATGGATTGTGTTTACAAATACAAAATTTAGGATATATATTGTCGGTGTAATTCTCTAAACCTGTAAGTCCGCAGAGTAATATTTTACAAGAGAGACAAAAAACTGATTATTCTATAGCCGCATACATCAGATCTACATCGAACTTATAAGCAGATGTCATAAGTTTAGTAAGATAAAGCTGTGACCATAAAAAGTCAATTGGTCAAGGGTCTGTACACATCACATATAAGATTAAGGCAAAAAAAGAGGAAAATAAATTTTCACAAAAAATCTGGTTGTAGGCTTTTAGAGAATTACACCTACAATAATATAAGTATATGAAATTCTATCTCACCGTCAGACCACTCATGGGAAACAGGATCGAAACATCCATACAGCTGTCCCATGGTGATAGACTTTGGATTGATGATACGGTAGATGGTACGAAATTCCTCATAAAGTTGTGAGTCAAACAAATCTCCCAGGGTGTCAGCCAGGACTTGGTAAGATTGTGTTTTCCCGCCAAGAGGTTCACCAACGATCATCATGCCGTGTCGGACCAGAATCATCTCGTACACCTGACGTTTTCAAAACATGAAAGTAAATTGTTATTTTTTGTTTTATTTACAAAATGCATAATACCCATTATTTGAGTTGTTTTAAAATGACAGTGACAAGTAATTTCAGACAGATATTACCAATATTGTTTGTTTGTTTGATGAAACCCCATCAATACTCGATACAAAATGGTATGGTCATAATACATCCTTGTATCAAAATTATGTGAGCTTAAAAAAATAACGCACCAAAAACATAAAATACGTTCTATCCCATGCACGCTATGGCACAACTAGCACACAAGGTGCAAGGGAACCTACTCTAAAAGTTTCCTCAGTCAGTATATAGCGAAACACGCTGAGTCAAACATCTTAATGTAGAAAGATCTTTGGTTTGGATTTTTAAAAACAACAATGTTCCACTTTGTTAAAACTGGTCACATATTATGACATGCATTTCCCCTTACCTGGATGACTTTGTCAATGAAGAATTCATTGGGTTGGAGTTGCCGTTTCCTGATGTTATCTTTCATGGCCTCCAGGAACACGCCGTAATCGGCTTGAGGCAGGGACACACCGGGGAATAAGTCAGAGATGATACCACCAAATAACGGTACATCCTGTATTATAAAAACATACACAAATTTATGATACACACTACATGATGCATTCATTGCATTTTAAGTAATATAAGATAAGGTAAGATAAGGTATTCTTTACTGATCTGTGATGGAAATTATACGAGTTTCATCAGTAAACAATAAACACAGGTACATCAATTACATAGAATCATCAACCACTTAGACACCACAAACTTCACAAGACCTGGCTAAATTTAGTTGATGCCCAATTCAACATATTGAACATGTTTCTAATTTCGATTCTCTGTTCGATAAGTCTCGCCAGAACCTGTACCTGGCCAAGGTGACATAAAGACAAATTGTGAAATCAAATTAGACAGGCCCTGGCAATGATAGATTATTAGTTTCGAAGAAAAGGGGGGAAAATTGGAATTGTGCCAGAATGACGGCCGTAGAGAACAAAAGTGGTTTGACCGCAGGGAAAATCAAATCCACGCTTGTTAACATCAACTCTGCCACACCAGGGATAGATAGTCAACATGCTCTAACCAACTGAGCTATCCACCATTCCTTTGCTTGATCAAATCATTAATCAAAGAATCTCAGACAAGCAGGTGATCAGCCCAGTGTGTCCACGACTCTTTACTGGCACCAAGAACAGTATTACTCAAACACAGGCCAATAAACAAATTACTGTAGTCCTAGTGGGTACCCCCTCAGCAATTGATATAAACTGGGAGGTTCTACCACTCTGGGCAACCACCATTACTTACACTTCTATTAACATAATTAAAACGGAGCCGGCACTGATAACAATAATGGATAAACAAGGAAAGAGAAAATAAGAAAATTCACATGTCAAAGTGAGGAATCGAACCCACGCCTGCCGACCTTGCCAGACTTTTGGAGCAATATGAGGAAACCTACTAGGACAGTGAGCACATTCTTTTTAAAAGTTTTAAAGTTTGAAGTTTGGAGCAATATAAGGAACCTACTTGCACAGTGAGCACATTCTTTTAAAAGTTCTAAAGTTTGAAGTTTAATGCCCTTTTTAACACATAAAGGTCACATCAAAGGCAGTTCAACAGAACTTGAGAAGATCCCACGTGAATCTCCAGGGCAGAGCCTTGAAAACTTTGAAAGGTCCAGAAAAAAAAATTCCACATCAGGCAGGACTTGAATCTGGTCAACTGCGTTCAAAGTCTCGTGGCTTGACCACTGAGCGAGGGACGCCCCTGCACATTCTTTCCTTACACTACTATGTCTTGGCTCACAAAATGTTTTATTTCAATGAATACCACTATAAGATGTCCAATAGCAACTGATCAATAAACGGGCAGTTAAGGTGCAAATCTATTAAAATTCTTATTTACCTGAGCTAAGAATTTTGGGAGGTTGACATCATTGATAGCTTTCAGAAGCAACACAGCCTCATCTTGGTTGGGGTACTTCAGTTTGAGGTTACCGGCTGCTGTCAGCACAGACTTGACGGCACGCATACCATAATCATAATGATGCTGGGAGGACAGCTGCTCTGAGCACAGTCGATATACAGCTACAATCTTATTGGCCAGACTATAAACAATTATTGAGTAAAAAAAAAGGTTTAAAAGCTTATTAAAATATGTTCATAACTATATTTTTTTTAAATAATGCTGTTGTAAGTGGGTGCTGTTTATACAAAATAACGGTAAAAATTGTCGTCTATTTTGCTGACTGGGACAGAAAATTTTAATGTTTCATACATATGACAAATATCTATTTGTAAAATTAATTAATGAACAATTGTAGACTCTAGTTTTTAATTGACTATTTTAATCATCAAATGTTTTTGTAATGCATTTTTATAGGAATTTAACATTATGAATGTCATTTATCATTATCATAAGCTTCTGGTGGGTAATTAATCAAATCACCTTCTGGCATCCACAAAGCCCACAGAGTACAATTGAATCTCTCCAATCATTCCGTAGTCCGGAACCATCATGGCCACTGTTCTGAACAAGACCTGTTTTAATAGATGACAGATATTGGGTACGTAACAATGAGATAGCAGATTGCATCTCCTGATTAACAGGACTATGAAACAACGTTTAAAGTTTAAATTTGTTAGTTTTACACCCTTGGCAACACTTTATAGGTCATATCAAAGGCAGGACCTTTGATTTCTAGCCACGGAACTTGATTCCATAAGGAATCCACAGGGTCAGTTATAAAAACTCTGTGAAAGTCCAAAGGAAAAAAACATACATTGCCACCAAGATTCGAACCCATGACCTTCTGCACACAGAGCAAATCTGTTATTATTGAACTCCATGAAATTAATTCTCTTTATTCATCAAAATAAAAATTCTTACATCTCAGTCTACTGACATAACGTTTTTTTGTATCTTTAAAATGATCCACACAATAAAAAAAATCTACCATGGGTTTGTGTTTGAATAAATGAAACTATTACCTTCAGGTTATCTGGCAGTTCTTGTCTGCCAGCGTAGCCAGGGTTCATAGTGATGAAGATTGTACAGGTTGGATCCAAAGACAGTTCTGTGCCTTCAAAGATAAATCTCTTGAGGTTGGCAGCAATGGCTTGCTGAATGCTCTGGATTTGCTGGGCGACCACAGACAACACCTCCAATTCAATTCTGTTGAACTCATCAAAACACGCCCAAGCTCCTGCCTGGGCCAATCCTTTGAAAAATTTGCCCATAGCTTTGTAGTCCAGACCATCTGAGCAGTTAAAGACCACACACTGGGAAAAAAAACAGCAACGAAAAAAAGATATAACCATACCACTGAATACAAATACAGATGCAATATCAAATTTTACAAACATTCACACTACCCTAAAATCCATCTTTTTCTTATATATTTTTAAAAGTTTAAAGTTATCAGTTTTACATCCCTTTCAACACTTGAAAACCATTTCAGAGGAGGGACGTCTGGTAGGACTTGAATCCGCACAGCCAGAAAAAAAGCCATTCAAACTCTTAGACCTGGCAAAGATTCGCATCATTGATCTCCCAATCCATGTGCAAGTGTGCTACCACTGCACCACAGAGGAGTCCTTTCATACTTTCCAATCAGCCAACCACATAAATGGCGGTTTGTGGTTTACAGCAAGTAGCAATCTTTACGTCCGGCATGAGTTTCTCATAATGTAGACTACAGCTATTTCTAAAAAACGAAACTCTCCCACAATCAAGTTAGGAAACCTCTTTTTCAGCCTAGCCATGTTAATCAATGTAAGCTATACCACACCTGTTTAGCCACAGCCTTGGCCAGATCTTTACTGGTTTCTGTCTTGCCTGTACCCGCTGGCCCTTCAGGTGCTCCACCCAAATTAAGTTTCAAGGCACCCATCAGTGTTCTGAAAATCAAAATGGATAACTGCTTTACCGGAAAATCACAAAACAGATAGTTCTAAAAATCTTCATTTATTGAATGAAACCTTTTTCTTTTACAGATTTGAATAGTTGTTTTCATGTATCATTGTTGTCATGCCATTGTTAAGCGCTAATGAGCACTTGTAGTGGATATCAGGCGCTATAGAAATAAATAATGATAATTATTATTATTAGTATTATTATTAATATTATGATTTTTATTATTATCATTATCATTATTATTCATACACCCAAATTCTAGACTTCCTTAAACTTCTCCTTCCTCTTCAGTATTCAACAATTAATTCCAGCAAACGTGAACTGGGACATCTTCATTAGGTCATCAAAAATGTTCCTAGCCAAATATTCCTTTACAGTGGATACTAGCTGATCCAAATGTAAAATAAAATAGGAAAAGATAAAAAAAAGAAAGGGCACCAGCCCACACTGGAATAGTCAACAAACAAAAATTGGTTACAACAACAACAACAAAAATAGCATCATTACAATTGGTTTTTTTACAATCAATGAGAATTTTTGTTGCGTATTGACGATAACTTTAATTTTTTTTTCTTAGAAAATGTTGTATATGTATGATAATTGATTATATTAGCAAAATAAATTATTGAATAATTTTAGCTTTTTTTGAAAATTATTATTCTACTCACCAAGATGTTTTTTTAATGCGTTTTGAGATGAATTTTTATAATATGGAAGGTGCAATATAATTGCTACTTATTACTATTATCATTATTCATGAGAGCCCAACCTGTAGCATCTGTCAGTGAGTGGTGTGATCACAAGACGATGTGAGTTGCCCAGGTATTCGTAACCGTAGGCAATACTTGTTGTGATCATATGAACATGGACGTCTTTTTCAAAGTAATATCTCATTTGAGCCAACCAGTTGAAATCGTGAGGACTGCTGATGTTATTCTTGGCTAAATGTTCAAGGACATCACGAGCTGGGAGAGATATATATATATATGTAAAATCTATGTACTATGAGATGCTTCTTTTGTATCTAATAAGTTGAATTGTACACCCAAAGAAGCAATTCTCCCAGTTCTTAAATAGCTGAGAAGTTTGTTTCATCAAACCCCATTAATAATGCAGAGCAGTGTTGGGGCCAACCCCACTTTCAGTCATGAAAGGCACACAAGATGCCCAATATAAATGCAAACATGCTGGCCACCTAGCATGGCTGAACATAGGGTTGGAAATGCTGTGGATTTCAGACAAGCAGGTGATCAGCCCACTGTGTCCACAGCTCTTTATTGATACCATGAGCAATACAAAAAGTAGTGTATTAATCATAACTAGGCCAATAATCAAATTAATGTAGCCCTTGTGGTCACCTCTCATGTACATAAGAACAGGAAGAATTTGCCATTTTGGGCGTATCTTACATAGAATATCATAAATGTCTCTATTCTTCTTTCTATTTCTTTTATCCTGTGCAAATTTCATGTTTTTATCTTAAATCAAGAGTCATTTACTCAGCTGATAACTAATAAATATACAACTCATATCTTATTTTCTTTCTTCGATGTAAAAAAAAAAATCTCTTTAGGAAAAGTATTACTGAAATATGTGACTGATAGATTCTTTTCTGAATCTGATTGTTTTGTAAATAGATAACCACAAAATAAATTATGTGAGTAAATTTATGACATACCATGAACATCAATAACAGTCAGAGCCCCAAGGGTGATTCGTGTCCCACCTTCCAGTTTTCCCCTCACTAATTCGACAATTTGATCAATCTGTTTGTTACAACGTTCAAGGTAAGTCTGAAAGGAAAAAGGCATTCATTTTGATTTTAGACACTCTCAAAACAGACAAATGTTACATAGAGAAAAAAGTTGACTTTAAACATACTTATTACTAAAAACAAACTGAACATTAATTGAAATTAGAGTGTTCAAAACTTGAATTAGGGTTTTCTAAAAATTCTGAAAGTGACATCCCAGGTTTCTCTCTTCTACTTTTCATTAACTGTTGCGCTTGATTGTAAAGATTTCACATCAATTTTTCTTTTATTCTTCTATCTGGAGTAAGTTCAAATAAAATAGTATAGCAGCATGACTGTACTTTTAACTCTTCCCGTACCAGCAGCCGTACTATACAGCCAGTGCTGCCCAAGTCAAACGTATCCGCCGCCCTCTATACTGAGAGTTTTAGTTGATTGCTTAGTTGCCTCTGGTATTTTTGAAGGGTTTGGGGAATTTTGGGGTGAGTAAAGAAAGAATTAACTGAGGTATAACAATATGTTGTCTCTTTTTAATCTACACAGTAACACCCCAAGGAATATATTGAAAAAAGAATTAATTATCAGATCCTGTTCTTATTCAGGAAAATTCACACAGACCTTGAGTCCTCCGTCGACTTTCATGGCATCTGTCACTTCACTTGTCCAGAAGACATTACTAACACAAAGCACCACTTGACCAGGCCATTCTACAACCCAGCGTTTACGTGGTGTTGACTTATAGGCCGCCACAGACTCGGTGATGACCTTCCTCAAGCTGTTGATCATCACATCTTCCACTTGGAGCAGCCATTTTTCAACCATACCCTTGAGTTAGATATGAATTTTGTTTTTGAATATGCACTCAAGTAAAAGGTTTCAAGCTCAGCAAGTCATGTCAAGCAAATTTCTTTTTAGGACAATGGACATGAATGAAGATGATTATTTAAAAAATAATAATAATAACAAAATTGAACAAAATTAATTTGTAAAAAGAGAGATAATTTGTTGTTTTATTGATTTGGTCATTTCTATATTCTAATTCCAATTTTCATGTTGGAATATACTCGGGATATATATTGTAAACACTCATAAAAAATCGTAATGAAAATCTGTAAATGATAAACAATTTCATTAAATGATATATAGATAATGAACATTAGAGAGAAATTTGAACAATATCGATGATAAGAAAAAGGCATAATTGTTACATTTTTAAAAGTTTGCCTATTTACCTTAGCTTTAGCAGGTACGATCATTTGTGAGAATGGGACCGTTTCATTTTCAGCTGAGATCATGCCTATAATTTCTTCGTTTTCAGTGAATTCAAGTTTGGAAATGCCTTCAAAGCACTTTTTGAGATGGGGCTGTACACGTGTAGGATCTTTGGTCTCAGATAGAATCTCCAACAATTCATCATTGGACAAGAAGAAGAATCTGATCAGATCAATAAATGATGAAATAATTAATTTGAATTCTATGAAAAGAAAAACTTGAAGCTTGAATAACAATGAAAATTATCCCTAGCAGTAAATGTGTGTGAAAAATGTTGTAAAACCCAGGATAATGAGTTATCAACAAGCAAAGTATTTTGAATCGAACATTAACACACAAAAGAAAACATTACTCTCTTGCTGACCTCTGTAAAAAGGCTTGAATTGTGTATCTTATTAATCACAATTGTTGGTTACAACTAAATTGAGTGAAGTAAGAAGAATATAATTTCTTCATCAAGGTCACAACATCAGTCAATTAGGACATTTTGTTCCCAATGAGATTCTGATTTTCCTCCTCAAAATATTTGAAAAGTCATGAGTTTCAACAAGCTAAACAGTTGGTTTTCTCATTAATAAATATCATTTAAAAAAGTCTAAACCTCCTAAGAATAAATATAAGCAGCAATATGCCATATCAGTAACAGACAAATCTTCAAATAGAACATAAAAAGAATACAAACCAGGTAGTGCTGAAAACTAAAATCTCTAACTCCTCTAAAAAAGAACATTTACCTGGGGAAGAAGAGACGTTTTTTCTCCAAATATGCATTCAGACCCTTCTGGATTTCCTCTAACAGGGAGTTGGCTTCCCGAAGCCGTCCAAGCATGTTGTTTTGTCCCGTTGCTACTAAACAGTTCGTGTCCTGCAGCAAAGATGTTAAAATATAACAAGATTAAGGTCAAACCCCCAAAAATATTCTCTCTTGATCATTTCCTGATTTACCTTTTAGTGTCAGGATTATCTATAATGAATGAACTTCCTCCACTCCTCCCAAAAAAAATTATGAATTTTTGAATACTAGTAGTAACCTTTTCCTTGTTACCATGGAAGTTCATACTACATACTGATCTTAACCACTCGGTCACCTTGTCACATGAATTACAGAGGAAATAATAGACCCTCTCATCCGTCATTAGTGAGTGACACACAAGGATATAGATTGCCACCAAATCGATGCGCCGTGATAGAGTAGAACATCACATCTTCTTTAAAAGTTATAAAGTTTGAAGTGTAACACCCTTTTCAACACATAAAGGTTATATCAAAGGCAGTTCGATAGAATATGAGAAGATTCTAATGAATATCCAGGGCAGAGCCATGAAAACTCTGAAAGGTCCAGAGAAAAAATTCTGTACCAGTTGGGACTTGAACCTGGGTCCCGAAGTCGAGTGGCATGACCACTGAGCCACAGGTGCCACCTTCACATCTTCATCCAATCTATCTACACATCCATTCACATACATCATCACACCATATCACACTGTGATATCCCTTGGGGTTGGGAGAAATAAAAAAATAAAGCAACCATGGCTAGTAACGAAAAAAAAGGGAAAACATTTTGTTAGCCCTTTAAATTGCCTTTCAAACCAATTTATTGTACATTTGATGCCATAAAGGCAATTTTCCAGGCAAAAGTGAGTCTACACAGCAAATATACTGCAAGCTATGTATACACTCTTTTTGGGATTGTCTTTATTCATATTAAATGTGTTAAAGACATCAATTGTAAAAAAAATTAAATTGAATAAAGTGGAATTTACAAACCTTGCTGGTTTCTGTCATAATGTCCCTCCAGTAGCTGTCCACAATGCCAAACTTTCTTCCTTCTTCTGGCATTTGAGCCATGATATCTTCAGAGCTGAAAATAGGCTCTAAATAGAGCCAGGTAGCTTGCACCTGAAAAAATAATTGTATAAAATGAACATTGCTACCTCTTTGTTAACTTAATGGATATCTTTGTTTTAAAGCAATCTTTCTTATCCAGTTCCCTTTTACCATTACAGTGTAGGGCCAGCGCCATGAGGCTGGATTTCTTTGGATCAAGATATTAAAGCAAGCAAGCGATCAACCCACTGTGACCATTGTGGTAGGAATTAATTTTGCCCAGACAGCGGCCTTGCAGCCTACTCTTATCGATGTTTAACTGTCAAGAGTTCTTTAACGTGGGCAATGTGCACACGGGACCTCAGAGTTTATCGTACGTCTCCGATAGGACCAGGTTCTTGATCCCACCTACTCAATAAGATCAGGGGAGTGGCATATATGTTTTCACCAAGTTTCAAGGAGAAAAATACATGTCGCTGCCGGGAATGAACCTGGTACCTTTCGCTTCAGAGGCGAGAACCATACCTCTGCACCACTGGGACCCCTTTAAAGTAATAACATCTATAAAATTGTCAGGCATTAGACGAGAGACGATACAAGAACATACATAAGAAGGTAACAAATACAAAAGCTGTATTCCCACCATCACTCACATGGAAGCATGATCTGCTTGGCATGACAAATTACGCATTACAAAACTTGGTCTCATCATGTCATGCATTTCAAGACAATACTTCAAATTACAAATCATTGTCGTACAATCCTCAACTCATAACACATATTATTTCTGTACTTACATTATGCATTTAATCAAATAATAGCAATTTTCAATCTTCTTGAAAAAACAATTAGATTTATGCAATAACACAAATAAAACAAAAAGTTATGTTAACACATTAAATTCTTTGAATGAAGAAAGACAGTAGGATACTAAAAGTTCTAAGGTTGTTCGTTTCACCCCCTTTTCAAAAAGGAAAGGTCAACTGGAAGAACTTTAAGATTCGACTTGAATCTCCAGGGCAGAGCCATGAAAACTTTGAAAAGTCCTGTCAGTACATGAACCCTAGACCCTTGTATCCCGAGGTGAATAACTTAACCACTGCACTACAACATTCCCCTGTAGAATACTATTCCACTGAGATTACAAGAAGATTTATTTGTTTGCTTGATCAAACCCCATTAATACCACAAAGCGGTCATGAAAGGCACACAAGATACCTGTCATTATGAAAGCAGGCACCACCAAACATGACTGAACAAAGAGATGGAAATGCTATGGATCAAAGAATTTCAGACAAGCAGGTGATCATCCCACTGTATCCATAACTTTTTTCTGGCACCATGAGCAATACACTCAGCAGTATTAATCCAAGACAGACTTATAAACAAATTACTTAGCCCTTGTGGGTACCCCCTCAGCAATTGATAAAAACTGGGAGGTCCTACCATTCTGCGCAATACAATAAGATGTGTGTAGGAAAC
Source organism: Tritonia tetraquetra (assembly GCA_030265355.1). Lineage (NCBI taxonomy): Eukaryota > Metazoa > Mollusca > Gastropoda > Nudibranchia > Tritoniidae > Tritonia > Tritonia tetraquetra. The sequence continues at coordinate 22,453 of JARBEQ010259287.1, forward strand.
TAACCTTGAGCCATTCATCAATGATGTCTTGCATGGATACCAGTTTTTCCTCCCACTCTCTCATCTCCCCTTCAAACGGTTTGATGAAGGGGGACCCACGCATGGTCTGAGCTTTGACAATGTTGTCGTCGAGCAAGGCTTGGATATCATCCATGGAACTTAGAATGGAAACACCCTGCAACGAAAACAACAAAGTTTATAAATATTCTTAAGGTAAATGCATAACGGATGTTACTCTTCAGCAAACAGTATTCATGGACAATCAATCGTAAAGAATTACTTTTTTAAAAAATCAATGCATTTGAGATGAAATGCTAATGAAAGATTTTGTACGCATCATGGACAGAAAAATGAATAAGCTTAAAAGAATAAAATCAAATAAATCAATTGATAAAAATCATAAAGAAACAAAATAAACATATTTTGGACATTAAAAGAGATACAACAGTAGGAAATCAATATTTTTTGGACGGCATGATTGAAGGAACAAGAGGCAGTGGAAGACCCAGGAGAAGATTGGTGGCGTAAGATGTCAGCGAATGTTTAGCAGTGATGATAACAGAAAATTTTCAAAAAATGCATGAAATACAGCCCTCACCCCTCTCCAGCCCCTATGCAAGCCTATCTGATAAAAAAAAGAAAGCCTTATTTTGTTATTTATGTTAACCTTATCTTATTTTTACTGAGCCTGGCCAAGTTTTGGCGGATCGGGTCGCGCTGCCTACTGTTATCGAGGGGAAAAAGAGGAAAATGACTGGCTGAGGGAAAAAAATTGGCGGAAAATTATCATCACTGATTTAGTTGATAAAGCAAAGGATATGCAGGGTTTTTGAGAGCTGTATGGAAGGTTATGTAACCTTACACCGAAAGGTACTAAAAGGTTATTGATAAAGAAAGAAAGAAAGATGGAAGGTTGTGTCTAATATATACCATAAGAAGAATTGAATTGAATCGATTCAAAGAGAAGATATGAAGGGTTCCATGATAAAACGCACTATACACCAAATTGGAAACAAAAATGAGTTATCACCCTGAAGCTAAAAGTCATAAATACCTTTATATGATACAATAAAAGTTTTGCTACAAAACGCCCCATAAACCCTTTCACAGTAATATCAAAATCAAGATTTCATTATAAAACTCACTATGCGCCACATGAGAAAGTGTGAATACATCTCAATTCAGTCAAATTGGATATAGTGCATTTTGTCATAGAGCCCTTCATAATTTAACTTTAGAACTTTTTGGAGCCCTCATATATGAAAGATAAGTTTAATGGATTTACTGTGTCTCTGTATGCAATGAGTTCAAATTTGAGGTCTTTCCAGTCTTCTTTCATCTTTGTCAGTGCTTTCTCCAGGGAGTATTCTTTGGCAGCACTGGCGCCAATTTCTTCCAGTCTGGGAATCAAACAAAATAGGAATAACTAGTATATTTCATAAATTTATAAGAATGAAATAAATAGAAGCGAAAGAATTATGATGTAAAATCAATTTGTAAAACAACGAATGATAGGGAAAAGAGTAGAAAGACCAAAGAAAACTTGACGAAGATCTTGTGAGGATGAAAAAAAGATGGCTGGAATGTACTGAGGAGAGGCAAAGAAAGAAAGCACAGAACAGAGTGAGGTATAAGAGTGTTGCTGAAGCTCTATGTTCCACAAGGACTAGATCAAGTCAAGTAATGATAACTTTTTTTCCGCAAAAACAAATGTATCAAGTAGAATGACCTTTTACGACATTATCATGATGTTATTGAACAATACAGGAAGAGAGTTGAGGTATGCAACAAATATCATTCATATTGTGCCACATTTAAATAACCTTATAACCTCCTTCAATACAAGGCTTCATTGTATTTTGTATCTGGTCCATGTTTTTTGTACCGCTGTAAAACCTGGATATTGAACGCACAAACAGAAAAGATGATAGATGCTTTGGAAATATGGACATACCATAGAATGGAAAAAATATGTTGGACAGACAGAAATATAACGTATTTTGGCCACTTAAGAAGACACAACAATTGTTTACTATATACGTACTTGCCAAGATGTTTCTGAAGTCCATATTCAAGCATTGTTGCCAATGATGTTTCTTCTTTGGGGGTGATATCAAATCCTACAATGTCACTCATCTGAAATAAGTTTTTTTCATGATTAGAATTTTCTTCGTATTCACTGACATATGGACAACATCAGTTTTCAGTTTGTAGAATTAATAGATAAAATTGATTATCAAAACATTAAAAATGTTACCTAAAAAAGATACAAGGGATAACTACTACTCGGAATCTGTGAAATTCTTTGATCCAAAGTCGTGTTTAGTGGTTGGGGGTGCCTGCAATTATGACAGATATCTTGTGTGCCTTTCATGACTGAACATAGGGCTGGCCCCTGCCGCTGCTCTGTGGTATTAATGGGATTCAAACAAGCAAGCAACAAACAAACAAAGGCCTTGTAACTCGTTAGTCTGTACCTTCATTTGAAGCCATTCCCATGTGATTGCACCTATTTGGCAGAGCCTTCAAAATCATCAGAAGGCGCTTTGTTGTAGGTAGGTAATGGGGTTGCCACCCATGGTCTCCTACCAGGCCTTGTAACTCGTTAGTCTGTACCTTCATTTGAAGCCATTCCCATATGGTTGCACCTATTTGGCAGAGCCTTCAAAATCATCAGAAGGCGTTTTGTTGTGAAGAGTAACGGTTACTAATTTGAAACATTTACTCACTTGTTCCCAATGACGAGTGCGGATACCAGGGTTACAAATCGTTTGAAGGATGGGCATGTTGACCTTGAAACGATCAATCTTGGACTTGACATTGGTCGCAATATGACGAGGTCCTTGCTGGTCAGCAAATGTCTTGATAAGCTTGTACATCGTACGCCACATCTCACTAACTTCATTCTCAATTTCTTCAGAGTTGAGTTCTTTGAATGGGCCTGTAAGAATTGTGTTGGAATCAAGACATGAACTATGAGAATGACATCACATATGCAAAAAATCATCAGCTACTAACACCTCCATGTTTTTCTGTTTGTTTGATGATACTCCCATCATTACTTTTAAGACCCATATCTATTCCTGAATGGTACACATATCTAAAAACGGAAAATATTTCAGTCAAAGGTTTTGGGTTGGCAGGTAGAGCACAGAGCATGTTCTACACAATTGAGGAATCCCTCAGCATCAAGTTGTATGGGGGCCTGGAGGACCTTTCTTAAATGGCAGCATTTGTCAAAAAGACCATACTTCAGGTGTAGTCATTGTTATTGTGAATGAGAAGAAGAAGAAGAAGAAGAAGAAGAAGAAGAAGAAGAAGAAGAAGAAGAAGAAGAAGAAGAAGAAGGAGGAGGAGGAGGAGGAGAAGGAAGAGGAGGAGGAGGAGGAAGAAGGTTGACAGATAATCAGCCTACAGTGTACAACTTCATAACAAATCATAGAAGATCTCACTCACCATTCATCCAAGCCTCATTCTTGAGGTAGAAATGATAGGCCGTCTTCCAAAGCTTGTCATAAGGCTCCTTCAGGGCAAACATTGTTTGGAGCTGAGGGAATTCAGACACTTCCCATTCTAGAAGTCTCTCTTCTTCCTGCAATCCCTCAAGCTCATCTCTTGCAGCTTCCAGATTGACCTGAAGGAGGCTCAGCAATTCAACGTTGTTCTTCATCTCGTCAGAGGTCAAGTACTATCATGGCAAAGAAAGAGAGGAAAATATTAGCATATCACTCATATCTCAAAACATTCTTTACTTAGTGAAGGGAAAACACCACCATCATCACCAGCAACAACAGCAACAACACTATAAAGTAACATTGTTGATAACAAAAATTAAAAAAATACAAGGGAAATTTCATTCTGATGGCATAGCAAACCAACAACACTATAAAGTAACATTCTTTACCGAAAAAAAATAATCAAACTGATGGTCTAAGCAAATCATTACCTCCTTCTTTCTGAATGAATCGACTTCCTTTCCGTAACCTTCAATCTTATCTTCAAAGGCAGCAACACGCTTCCGAAGCTCGTCTTCAATTTGTTCTCTCTTATTTGTGAGTCGGTTCTGACTATGTTCGAGGACAGTGAGAATCTGACCAGGCCAGTGGAAGGTGATAGTGTTCAGTTTGATGTCTTCAACTAAATATGGAAAAAAAGTCAACAATGTAATCAATCGTTTTAAGTAAGACGGTTCACAGGTTTCTGTAGCTTGAAGCAAACAAGTTTCAATTTGTCACTTCTTGATAGGATGCTGGTCTACTACAAGTGTATTTCCCAACTCTCAGTTGAAAATGTGTATCTGGTTCTAAGAAAATTGGTACCTCTTTATTTCTACACCTGGGATTTAGTGAAGCAATCAAAGTCAGGTACCCTATTGATGAAAAAAGTAGTGTTAAATGAACCCCTATAAAGATGGCTATTCCCCAAGAAAAAAAAAGAATAATGTTTATTTCTCTTACGTGGAAAGTCAGCATAGTCAAGGAGAAATTTAAGTCTGTTGCCAGCTTCTTCCACTTCATCTTGTAGCTTGTACACTGTGATGTCTTGGGACTGGAAAAACACACAGGTAGACAAGATGAGTATCAAAAATAAAATAAAGATCTGTCTGTGATACAGTGGAACTTGAGCACAACATCCTCGGTCACAACGGGAACTTGTCTATGATGGGAGATTTATAAATCCCCAGTTTTCGCTCCACACAAAGCATAACAAATACATATGACTGTTTTGAGTTCCACTGTAGTTTTTTGTATTTTAATAGATATATATGCACTGTCATTGATGTGGTAAAAGCATTAATGAGTTTGTTATACCTTTCACTTAAATTTTTATAAATAAGAAAGCAATACCCTTTTAGATAAATAACACAAAAATCAAATAAGAAAATCATACTTTCAGATGAGGGGATGTAGAATGCAGTGTTGTTCATCAAATAAACAAACATACAAACTTGTTTTGTTTTGTTATGTTATGAGTGCCAGAAAAACATATACTATAATATACTCTCTTCGATTTGAGTTTGATTCAACACCAGTGGGCGATGTCGGATGATGTGAGTGCACGAACTACCCAGTTAATGAACCACCTTTTTTGGGATGGCTAATTAGCTCAGTTGGTTAGAGCGTGGCCTCTGTCTCTGGCTAGGCGGTGTTGTCATACACCCCGGTGTGGGTTCGATTCCCACCGTCGTCTTTTCCACTTTTCTTTCTAAGGTTATTTTTCTGTGTTTTTCTGGCACTCATAACATTTTCCTACCTTGATTGATCATTCTCTGGTGTCTGCTCCCCTCCAAATCATTTATATTGCTTTGTTATCCAAACCATATTATACCCCTGAGGAGTGTTGCGGCCAGCTTCATGTTCAGCATTGCTGAACACAGTGCTGGAAAAACTCTGGATCAGGTAGAATACTTACTGTTTTCATAAACTCTTGAAGTTCCACCATCTCCTTGGTGGATTCTGGAATGACTTGAACTTTTTCTTGAATCTCTTCATACCGCTTTGCCAGTCTGTCAAAATCACCAATATGATAATTAGAGAAGTACCAACTTTGTGACATTTAAACATATCAAGATTTTTTTCAATCATATTAATTCTAATTGGGAGTTTTCATTTCACTTAATTAGATACATATAAATTTTGTGACAAAAACTCATTTAGATTTTTGAAATTATTCATTTGAATTAAGAGTTCCCATTAAATATCTTCATGAAAAATGACAAATATATCTGTTTTTGGGGGATTCTTTTTTTCATTTCTCAACATAGAATTTAATCTTATAATCCCATTTCAGTGTTGGGCACTTCCCTACACTCAACAAAGAAATGAGTACAACATACTTGCTTCATGCAATCATAGACCATGATTTAAAAGCGTTTGAGAAAAACTCCAAGACCCATACTGTTACGGAATTATGAGGTCAGTGAAACAACTTCAAGGAATCAATTTAACGTTTATTAATCAAACTGTCCAGACCTGTTAAAAGATAAAGTTATAAATTTGTTAGTTTCACATCCTGGATCAGGCAGATTAAGGCAAGCAGGTAATCATCCCCCTGTGCCCAAATCTTGAATGGCGCCACATAGATAGGTGATGCTAATTTTTTGGCCATAACAATATATACTTGGTGGTAAAAGCTATTAAAAGGAACTTATCTACTTTTTTTCATTCTTCTTTCTTATCCAGTTCCCTGTTACCATTACAGTGTAGGGTCCTCTGTATATGAGGCGGATTTATTCTGGATCAAGATATTAGGCCAGGCAGGTGATCAGCCCACTGTGATTTTTTTGGAGGTAGGAATTAAGTTCGGACTATTCTCCGCCATCTCCAACTGTCAAAGGTTCTTTAACGTGCACAACTTGCACACAGGACCTCTGAATTTATCGTCTGATAGGACTAGGTTCTTGATCCCACCTACCCTCATAGGATCAGGGGAGTGGCAAATAGGTTTATACCAAGTTTTATGAAGAAAAATAACAGCTCTCACTGCTGTGGTTTGAACCCGGTACCTTTCGTTTCAAAGGCCAGAACCATACCCCTGAGCCACTGGGACCCTAATTTACGATAAGGAAAATGGCTTCTAGGGAGTAACAACTTTTAAAAATATACTCACGCTCTGTTCAGGTCCCGATTCTCATCGACTTCAAAGGTCACTAGTCTGTCTTTCAAACGTTGTGCTCTCATACACATTTCACCATTAAACTGCACACAATCCAAGCAAAACATACTTAGTGGTGCTGTGATGCGCATCAGGGCAATTTCATCCTTCAGTGATTGGTAATCATCAATTTTCTGGTTGAAAAAAAAATACAGATCATTAATAAGGATTCTCTTTCATTTATAGTCCTTTTTAAAAAAAATTGTTACTAATCATGACATGCAATGATTAATGACAATAATGATGATGGTGGTGACGATGATGATGATGATGAGGATGATGATGATAAGGATGATGATGATGAGGGTGATGATAGTGATGATGATGAGGATGATGATGGTGGTAGTGATGATGATGGTGGTGGTGGTGATGACGATGTTGGTGGTGATGATGGTGAGGATGATGTTGATGGTGATGATGATGAGGCTGATGATAATGATAGTGGTGATGATGATGAGGAGGATGATTATGACAATGGTGGTGATGGTGGTGGTGATAATGAGAGTTGTTGACAAACTCACACTTTTGAATGCTGCGATGGAATGACTCTCCCGAAGGAAAGCTGAAATGTCTTGATCAGCCTTGTTGTTGAGTAAATCAGAATATTTTTTGTACACGTTCAAATAGCTGAAAGTATAAAACAATAATAGTTCTCAAAGAAATGACCGCCTTCTTTTTCCAGCATTAGTGTTGGACTCAAACCACATTTAGAGCCAAACTAGATCAGATTTTTGGGGGCGACTAAATCTTTAATTGCAATCACTATTCCATATGCTAAATAAAATCAGATAAAAATTGTTAAGAGAGACAATCAAATCAAATACGTTGGCAAAATTTTGATTGACGATATTGTTTAAAGAAATTGAAAGAAAATTTTACATCTTTTTGGAAAATTGACCTCAACACACATACACAATTAGTGTAAGACATCCATAATATTTTAATGAATGCTGAATAAATACACTCTGTTTACCTGGGCTTTAATCAAAATCATAAAATCATAACAGAGTTTTCTACCTCAGTTTAAAATGCAAATTTTGTCTCTCAGTTTTATAACAGACCCAGAAAGACAAAATGATAAACGATGAAGAAATACAAAAGGGCCTCGTAGCGTGGGGTAATATTTTCACCTTGTGAGCAAAAGGTCCTGGATTCAAATCCTGCCGCAACAAGTGGATTTCTTCCTTGGACTTTCTCTGAGTTTTTATGACTCTGACCCCTTGGATTCCTTATGAAATTTAGTCCTATTGGAGATGGACTATAAATCAGAGGTCCCATCTTTGATATGACCTATAATGTGTCGCCAAGGACATAAAACTAACAACTTTAGAACCTTTTAAGAAAGACAAAGTTTATTATAAATCTATTCATTATCATTTCCCAGATATTTTTTTTTCAGTTTGGTAGAGGATTCTTTACAACATACTTTTGTGGTCCGGCTGTGTTCAGTTTAAAGATTTCCATTGCTCTGTCAACATAGTCTGTCACCAGAGTTTCTTCAATCTTCACCGATCGTAAAAGCAGTCGGTGATTTCTCATATCGGGGAACAGTTCACACTCAACCTATGAATAGACGACAACAAATTTCTTTAGAATACTTTTTTAGCATTAATAGGATCAGAATCCCCCACATTTTTATTTTCTAAGTCAGCGTCTTTTAATATTTCTTACAAATGAAATGCAGATGCTGATGTGATTTCATTTTATCAAAAGTGCCCGGAAAAAAATCAACAATAAACCTCCAACTATAAAAATTAAAATAACTTTTTTCCCACTAACTGAAGCTGCATATAACTCCTGAAAATTCCCTTGAAAGATAATACTGGTTCTGGACAACCTAATGGGAAAAAGCGAGAGAGAGAGAGAGAGAGAGAGAGAGAGAGAGAGAGTGGGGGGGGGGGGG
>JARBEQ010259288.1:0-12406 GCA_030265355.1 Tritonia tetraquetra
AGACCCAAACCCCAAGCAAAACCAGATCATCTCATTCCAGGACAAGAACAGAAAGCTACATGGGAGCTGGGACGATAGGTGAGGGGAAGAGAAGAGAAAGGAAAGAGTGTGGATCAGTTAACCACCCCCCGGCCCACAAAAGGGGTCCCGCCAACCACCCGCTGTCTGATCTTTATTTAGCATATATGAAACAGTGGTGACAGATTATTTTTAGCCAAAAAAGAAATGGACATAATTTGCCGCTCACACAAACAATATAGTCTTTCAAAAACATTTCAATCCAAGCTGATCCAATAACAAGCAGGGTCATAGTACCTGAGACGAGGGGGAGGAAGGCGGTGGAGGTCAGGAGTTTTAATCCCTCCAGATTTGCATGAGCCAGGAAAGGACAATTGCACAGCAAGGCCTCAATGCTTGGATTGGTCAAATCTGTAACAAAACAAACAGACATTGCTATATGGGAAATTGTATGTGTGTGTGTGTGTGGTGGTGGGGGGGGGGGGGGAGCACTATCATCAAAGATGATAAATAAAGATATAAACAACTGAGCGTTTTTCACTATATGAGCGAGGACAGTTTAGAGTTAACTTCCCTTGGATTGGTGTGATTTTTTCACTAAAAGGTGTTCGAATTCTACTCACGACAGTTTCAAAATTTTCCGATTTCATTAGAAAGCAATAGCAAAGTATTTTGAATCAAGCAATGACAAACAAAGGAGCATTACTCACCTGCTGAGCTCGGTAAAAATGCTTAAGTCGTTTATCTCATTGTTGACAATCTTTGCTATCATTATTATATCAATACCTTATGCTTTTTAAATTTTTACTTTTTAGATAAATTCCACTATCATGAATTGGAGAGAGAAAGAAAAAACCTGTGAAACATAAACGTATCACTTGGCCCTTGGCTAAATTCATAAATTAAACTGAGAGGTGCAAACCACTAATATCCATCTCAGATCTGGCCATTGTGACTGAAAGCTCATCGGAAAAGAAGAGGTGTAGGATAATCAATCATCCGTTATCTTGTGTGACTGTAGGACCAGAGAACAAACAGTCACAAACTCATTATTCAAACACGTTTGTATTCACTAGTGTATGCCACTCAACCTCTCCAAATAGGAATATAGGGTGTAGAATTCAATTTTGAAAAAGGGAAAAAAATGTCCTGCCAGCACTGAGATGTTCATACACTCCAAAAAGCTCAGCAGCATGAGAGTTAAGAAAATGCTTTCAATTTCCCTGATCTAAAAGTTGTGCAGCGTTCATTTGCTTTCATATGTGAAATAATTATTTGTTTATTACGATAAAATATCAAAACAATCATATAGTTACTCACAAGAGTTCCATCCCAAATCTATCGTTGTCAACAAAGGCAAGTTTTCAGTCAACAGAATAACACCTTCATCCTGCATCACACCTGGTTCGCAGAACAATAAATTTATGTATAGTACATATTGAAGGTGGCAGTCACAAACTGTGTAAGTCCAAAATCAATCATTCCAAGAAAAACTTCTTCCTTATCCAGTTCCCTTTTACCATTATAGTGTAGGGCCAGCACTATGAGGCTAGATTTCTCTGGATCAAGGTATTAAGCCAAGCAGGTGATCAACCCATGGTGACCTTTGTGGTAGGAATTAATTTTGCTCGGACAGGAGCTTTGCGGCCTCCTCTTATCGATTTTCAACTGCCAAGGGTCCTTTAACGTGTATAACGTGCACACAGGACCTCCGAGTTTATTGTCCGTCACCAATAGGACTAGGTTCTTTGATCCCACCTACCTGAATAGGATGGCATATAAGTTTTCACTGAGTTTCAAGGAAAATAATACCAGACAATGTTGCTGCTGGGAATTGAACACTGTACCTTTTGCTTCAGAGGCAAGAACCATACCTCTGTACCACTGGGACCCCAAGAAAAACAGTAAACACTGTTTAACTGTCTTGGCTTCCTTTTTTCACTTCTACATGTTTTGTTATCCAAACCACATTATACCCCCCAAGGAGTGTCATGTCCATGATTGCTGAGCAAAGAGCTGGAAAAATATCAGACACATTTTTAGGTGTTGCCCAAGTTTTGGCCATAACAATATTTACTGTAGCCTTGGTGGTAAACCCCTCAGCTATACGAAAACTGAACAATACACTGAGCAGTATGAGTGAAAGTTTCCCCTTACATCTAAAAAGTGCCTGGTACACAAAGAGTTAACTACTTTCATCCACATATCTCTGGTTAACTGAACTTACTCATATTGCTGGCAACACTCAGCTCTGTTATGAGATGAGAGTATCGGGCAATGCATGATAAGGTAGTACTGGATATACAACACTCTCTCAACATTAGTTTTTCCAGTCTAGGACATGAAGAGATGGCTTTATCAATGGCTGCATCATTTTCTATCTCTTCACACCAAGATAAGTCAAGTTCTTGCAACTGAAATAGTAAAATGCAATAATTAACTCTGTTACTATTTCAATGAGGGGTCCCAGTGGCCCAGAGGTACGGTTCTTGCCTTAGGAAGAGATAGACAATAGAACTAAAATCGATGTGTGATGAGCAGTCCCAAAGACAACATAAATATATTCAATACATAACTATACACAGCACACCGTAAAACCTTGGTATGCCCCCTCTGTTATATCGCCAGTCTCGCTTACCACCTGCTTTTACAATGGTATGGATTAGAAAGTTTGTCCACTCAAATCTTTCGTTATAACACCAATTTTCATTTGGTCCCAAAGTTGGTGGTACCAACAAAGTTTCACTGTAATATGCTTTATTACCTTACTTCCAAATACCATTCGTTAGGACTACTTCACTCTTTTTCTTTACTTTATATCTACATTAAAATTCATCAAGATATTAATTTGTTTCATTGAAACAGTCAATGGTAGTGACGTGACTTCTTATGCTCTTCCAGGAATAATGAGAATTGAGTGAATGAGTGAGTGTGTGAGTGAGTGTGTGAATGAGTGAGTGTGTGAGTGAGTGTATAAGTGAGTGAGTGTGTGAGTGAGTGTGTGAATGAGTGTATGAGTGTGTGAGTGAGTGTGTGAGTGAGTGTGTGAGTGAGTGAGTGAGTGTGTGAGTGAGTGAGTGTGTGAATGAGTGAGTGAGTTAGTGAGTGATGCATTTAAATAAAACCAAACCAGATAACCCACCATGTGAGCCATAGGTACATCTGCCAATCGATTGAGACAGTCTCCTGTGATGCGAGTCTCGGCCAGTTTCAGATGAGTCAGGGGCAACGACTCCACAAGGGGAATAATTCCTTTGTCTCCTACAAAAGACACGCCTGAAATATAAAATGCCATCAAGGTGTCCATTAAGCAAGAATATATTATCAATGTGATACTGATACTGATCCTTCATGGAAATTCTATCTTAAAGATGCTACCCCTAGTGTTAAAGTCTATCAGCAATAGGCTTTTAAGATTCCACATGAATTTCAAGGTACAAAAGAGCTCTAAAAACCTTGAACCATACAGAGAAAAACCTAGATCTCCTCATCTTATCAAACTTAGAACTTAAAGCCAAGCAGGCGACCAACCGATGAGCTGAAAAACTGAAATCCCAAAAACAACAATACCTTCAATATCACATCCAATCCATCAAATTGGAAAATAAATGTTACAACCTCTCTTTTTAGTCTCTTATTAGTGAAGACTAGGGAGAACGGATAAGACTCTCTTACTCTGAGAAAATAATAATTGGACTAAAAAAGTGTTATTATAACTATAAGAAATTAAGATGTTGACGTGTGCAAACGATAGAAATCAATATAAAACCAGCAATGAGTTTTTTTAAAAATAAAATCAATTCCATACCTATCAGATTGTTCCCAGAGTGGTAGAACCTCGCGGTTTATATCAATTGCTGAGGGGATACCCACAAGGGCTACAATAATTTGTTTATTGGCCTGTTTTTGATTAATACTGCTCAGTATATCATTCATGGTGCGAGTAAAGAGTTGTGGTCACAGTGGGCTGATCACCTGCTTGTCTAAAATTCTTTGATCCATAGAATTCCCGGCTCTATGTTCAGTCATGTTTGGTGGTCGGGGTGCCAGCATTTATCGCGGGTATCTTGTGTGCCTTTCATCGCTGAACATAGGGCTGGCCCCAACACTGCTTTGCAGTATTAATAGGGTTTAATATAACAAACAGACCTGTCAGATCCAGGGATGACAACTTTTTGCACCGATTGGCAATTTCAGTTATCCCAACATGAGTGAGTTTGTCGCTTCCTTCAACACACAAATATTCCAGCCCACGAGTGTAGGTACCAATCAGATCCAACATGCTGTCCGAGAGAAAATTCCCATTTATTCCACTAAACAACGAGATTGATAGGATGTTGTCATTTGTTGTTAAGAATTTCTGAAAGCACCGAAGGCCAAGAGTTTCTTCACGAAACACAGTCGCTGTAAGGCTTATACTGTTGATGTTGGAATTAAAAAAGAACTTTTCCTCACTCAGACCATTATCTTTCACAACACGATGATTATCACTTTCATCTGTTACTTCCTCAAACTTCTCTTTTATATCATGAACAGTTAATCCTGACGCAGAAAATTCATTTTCTGTTTGTGAGAAAGGTGACATTGACAAACAATGAGGTTCTTCAATATTTACACATTTTTCATTTAACAGGGAAGAATGAGAAATGTCATGAGTGGTGTCCCCTGAGAGTATCTTTCCATCCCCCATCGTATTTTCTGTTTGAATGGCATCATTATTCAATGAATCTTTCAAATTTTCTCCTTTGTGGTCATCGTTTCCAACAGAACACATATCTAGACAACTGGCATCAGGTTCCATTTCTATATCATATGAAGATGAAATATTGTAAGTTACACTGGGAGGACCGTGACAAGATTCTTCTTGACCAGTCCTTGCACTGCATGATTGAGATTCACTCACGGAATCATCTTGTAATGTAGAGGAACATTTGTTTGAAGTGAGAGGTAAATTTAATTCATCCGTGTCACAATTCATTTCACAAAGTAATGATGGTTGAACATTTACATTCTCATTGATATCACAGAGGTCATATGGCACAAAGAAGGAGGTAACGATGGAACTGTTTGGAGTGACTTCAGGTCTTCCTTTGTCATTTGGGTCGGAGGATATGAAATGAGGATGGATATCTTCAATGTCAAGGTCTGTATGCGTATCCAAGGTGTGAGTCGTACAAGTTCCATGGGTGGAATCCTTAAGACTATCTGTGGAAAAAAATAACTAGATTCTTTCAGTACAACAGATCATGTCACGCAGTGCTGTTTTTTCTTTCTTTCCCTATTATTTCCTGGTTTACTTTTCAGTGTCAAATTAAGCAGTATTGTTAAATGTTTGTTTTTTTAAACAATGAAGGCAAAGAGGACAGAGTTATAGATGAAAGAATTATGATGCTGACAATCAATAACAACATTGTTAGACCAACCCTGATTAATCTAATGGTTTTAGATATATTGTCACTGTCGGATTGTAAACGTACAAGTGACATTTTTCATATTCTTCTTCTTGTGATGTTAAACCATTAAAATTTGAGGTGGGAAAACTTGTAAAGTAAGGTCACGACATAAAAATAGGCATTTTGATTGCCTGACACATTTCCCATTGAAAAGAGGATGTTTTTCAAATGTGTCTTTTGGTTGAAATGATATGCTGGTCAGTTAACCAATATAAAGAAGTAAATGTCAATTTAAACTCTCTCTCCCCCCCCCCCCCCCTCCCCCTTTCCCCCTGTCCATCTTACCATCCCTCCATTTGTATACAATGTCCTGACAGATGGCATCAAACTGGTGCAGGGTATACACCAAAGGTTCCATCGCCTCACTGGACATGGCACCAGAAGACATAAAGAAATCCACAGCCCCAGGCAAACCCAGGCCAGACAGATAGAGGAAAGCTGTACAATCCACCTGATCAGGAATACAGTATTTCCTTCCACAATCATTCAAATATGCATACATATTCTTTCCAATAAATATTGGCTAATAATAACAATAATAATAATAATTGTTTGTTTGTTTGATTAATATCGCAGAGCAGTGTTGGGGCCAGTCCAAAAAGGCACATAAGATACCCACCATAAATGAAGGCAGCGAACGATCTTGTCAGAATGCTAGTGAGTGAAGTGCTTAATAAATGGGGGTAAATAGTTCTAGAGCATGGTGAACTTAGTGGATATGCACTATATAAATGCTATGCTTTACTATGCCTCTGGAACATGATTAGTCCTGTCAAATCATTTGTCCACCTTCAATATAGATTTACCTTGCTCCAAGCCAAATTGACAGAACGAAGAGTTGGGCCGCACAATGTACACAAATGACGAACCCCGGTACTGGTGAATTCTGAACATCTGGACACATCGACACTTTGAAGATGGCTGTCAAATACTGAAGTAAAGTCTTTTTTCTGTTTCAGGGAAAAATGAGATCTTTGTTTATAGTCTTTATACATAAATGAATCTTGATATTTTTTCATGAAAACACAACAACTATTGTGTAGTTGTTGTTATAAAATTATTTTCGGCCAAGTTATTTCAACAGTGCAATGCCATCTTCATTTGACAGCTGGTCATTCTACATTGAACTGCTTTTGAGTAGGGCATATTATTATCATTATTAGCCCACACTTACTTATATTATTCATAAAAGTATTGCTGCAACACTTGTACACTTTCATATAAATATATCACACCATCCCCCACCTCCAAACAAGCTTCCCGTGCTAGCTGTTTCTGTTCGTCCAATAAAAACACTTGATCTGTGATGTCACACCTAGCGATGTTCAGATGCTGCAAACCAGGGGCATTTCTGAGTAAAGTCTGATAGGAAAACAAGAAAAAAATCAAATACACATCTAACAATATATCATAATATATTATCACAATTCTATAAAATAGTGATAAACCGGCATAAAGGAGGTGCTGATAGCGAAATGGATCCGTAGCACACTGAGCTGGTCAGCAAAGTCAGGCAATGATAGTCATGATTAGTACTTGGATGGGTGACCACTATGGGAGAGCATGTCCTGATTGTCAAGTGTTGTGTCCTAGGGTAAGACACTTCAGACTGCTTACATCCCTACACTCAGACATGCGTCAGTACCCAGACGAGGGCAGCAAACGATCAGGTCAGAATGCTAGTGCTGACTAGATCAGCTTTTTTTGCATGTCATGTCGTACTTCTTTTTTCTTATCTATCCTTTTTTACCACCTTTTCTTTCCTGCTATCCGTCACATAAAACCACTTTTCTTCTTCAACATATCAATTTCAGAAATGGATCTATTCATCATGACATGAAATTAGTTTTTTAAATCCTAATAAATGGGTCTTAGCATCAAACCTGAACATGGCAGTCTTGGACTTGAGAACAATCCTCCAAGACCGCAGAGGAAAGTGATGAGAATGAGTGAATACTTGTGTTTCCAAATAGATAGACATCAGACAGGCATAGCAGCGGGTTCTCTGTGATATCCAATGTCTGTAGATGCTGACATCTGTTCAATGAATCCCATAGGGAGATATAACTCATTGTAAAGTCTGTTACAAAAAAAGAATCACAGGGGTAATGCATCTTTGATAACATTACACCAGTAGGTCATTAAAAAATGTTGGTCTATAGTACATAATTTTTCATTCCTTCATTCTTAATATATTTATTAACATTTCCTCACAATGAGCCTTATCTATCTAAATTATAATATTTTGATTAGCGGCCCAAAAAAATTAAATTGGGTTTTATCGGAGCATGATAGTTTACTTCTTCTGATTATATTTTACTACACTCACCTTTCCAGAGCAGCGTTCAAACATTCTTCTGTGAGTGCTGGACATTCTTTCAGGCAAAGCTCCTTTGTGGTGTTTGGAAGCACAGCTAAAATGACCCTGTTTCAACAGAAGAACAAAAATTGCTATTTCAATGTGATCCAATGAACAAGTGATAATTGTAATTATAGAATTCATAAAATAAAAACCGTTCCAAAAACTTCTATGAACCAGACAATAACTAAAATATGACAGAGAATGGGCATAATAAATAAAGGGGAAAGAATGGTGAAAATCTGAAAATAATAGTATCTAATAGTGAGAAAGTTTACTCATAATTCATATGGACAAAATAAATATAAAGTAAATGATAGATAGAGAAAGAAAAATGACATCAAAACTGCATGAAATTGATAATCATAAAATCAAAATCCATTTCAAATTCTTTCTTTCTCATTTCCTGGTTTACCTTTCAATGTTATGACTTTACAAAAAATTTAACTTGCAAATAAAATCAATTGAGTTAACCAAATCGATTACGTACATTGGTGATAAAAAATATCCATAATATTTGACAAGCCTGTTGAAAATGGCCAGACTTTCCACACCCCAAGCTCCTTCATCCAATTGATTGAGTAGAAATTGTTGTTGCCGTCGATACAGTTCATTGTTGTCCCCATTTCCCACAATATGGTGGATGATGCATAGCTGACAACATTTCTTTAATTGAGGCACAGACATCACTAATAATCATTTATACGCATCCCTGACTTCCTAAGAAAAAATGAAAGAAAGGGTAAAATATGACTTTCCACAAGTTACGAGTGAATTTGAATGATTTGTTAGTGGAAGTCAAATTACTTCCATAGAAGTACTTTCCTATATGCTGCAAATGAGAAATGAATTGCTTCACCATGTCTAGATAGATAAATACTGTAGAGTCAGTGTCAATAAAATGTATCCATAACATAGACTAATTAAAATCTTTTTCTATTCTTCTCACTCATCCTCCCGCCTCAACCTCATTAAGTTTACTCGGAATATAAACGTGTACAACACTTCAGAAATTGATGAAATATGGTGATTACAATTTTGTTATGGAAAAAGTTGTGGGTATTTTAAAATATTTTTTATTGCCGTTTCATATTAATAATATTGGCTTTCATGGATGAATGAACGTCCATCCATTCTCCCAGTACCTGATAGACTACAGTCGGGCACAGAGACAACAACAGTAATTTTCAAACAACTTTTGGGTAAACAGTGATTTGGTGATGTCATACAGTAGACTAGGATACTGCCTACACCATGTTATCAGAGAGAAAAGCAAAACAGAACAGAAGTAGCCAAGACTTCTTATTACTCAGTTACGGTATTCAGATTGTTAGCAGTTGCTACGACCGCGAGAGTAGCAGCCCTTGAGGTGAGTCGTGGTATTAACAATTCTGTTATTATCATTACATTATCATTACATTATTATTATTGTTGTTATTATTATTATTATTATTATTATTATTATAATTATTATTATTATTATATTATTATTATTATTATAATTATTATTATTACTATTATTATCATTATGATTATTATTATCATATTATCGTTATCATTATAATAATTATTATCATGTGGCAAAATCTGCTCAGATTTCTTTTAACTGAGAGATTGTTATAGCCAAACTTAAAATGTGATGCTCATTGTGCCATTCAAGGTTCTGGGTACAGTGAGCTGATCACCTGCTGGCCTTAGCTACCTGGTCCAGAGTTTTCCAGCTCTGTGTACGGCAATGCTGGACACGGAGCTGGCCACGACACTCCTTAGGGGTATAATGTCATTTGGATAACAAAACAAAAATCACCATCATTATTATCGTTATCATTGTCATTATCATTATTTTTACTTTGGTAATTGTTATCATCATCATCATCATCATTATCATCATCACTATCGTCTTCTCCTTCTTCATCATCATTATCATCACTACCACCAGCATCATTATCATTGCCATTACAAGCACACACAAAAAAGCGTTCTACGATCGAAATAAGCACTAATGAATTGTGAAGGAGGGGAGGGGGGGGGGGGGGGGATTTAAGATTCATCTTTGCCATCTTTAAAACAAAATTGTATTGTTTTATTTTCTTATAAATTAGATGGTTATCTAAGCTTATGTCAGACAAATCACGCGATTGGTCTCTAGCGACAGTTGCACGCCACTAAACCTCGCGTCTTGCAGTAGCCTAAGTCGCTCACGATTAATGTCGCTCCAAAAGCAATAACAAATAAGATTGGTAAGAAGCATGGAAGCATAAGTATCCGACGGGACCATAGCTTTAACTTTAATCCTGTTATAAGCGAGTTCCGTTGTAATCATACACCAAGGGATAGTGAAAGTAAAGATTGTTTATTTAATTTTGTGCAGTGAGACGTCACAAGTCTATACACATTCTCCCCTCTCCTCAAACTCCTTGACCTGTCGCTTCACATTTGCACTATTATTATTATTATCATTATTATTATTATTATCATTATTATTATCATCATCATTATTAGCCGTGTTGGACGAAATGCGATCACGTTCTAAACGGGCATATCTGATATACTTTGTATATATATATATATATTAACGAATGTGTCAATGTTTACATGTACAACGTTTTAAACAAATGTATTGTTTTATGTTACGAAGCCGCCATATGACTAAATCTTGGAATGTAATATAATCTCTTCTTACTATATCCTTATAGAATTACTATTTTTACATGAGTTTTGAATGTTTAAGTATGACATAAATAATGTCTTATACAACTGTATTGTTTTTATGCCTTTATTTGATATTGTAAAGCGCTTAGAGCCGCTTCATCATAGTGGATAAAGCGCTATATAAATGCCCTATATTATTATCATATAGCAAAAATCAGTGATGTTTAAATATCCCGTTGTGGGCTAGCTCCCGTTGTGTCCGATGCCGTTGAATTCAATTTCCACTGTAGTTCGTTCACAATTTCGTGGATACACAAATCAGAGTGCATCTCAATAACGGTTCATTAGCCTAAATTTTAATTAAACTTGGCATGAGGATTGTGTCTGTTAACGACGCTACAAGAATAGTTTTTCTCATTTAAATTCCTGCTCATTAACGATTTCGTTTATTAATGCTATCTATATGTAAAACAACAGAAGTGCCCAGTCTAACAAATTTGGAGTGTTACAGATTTCAGAAACACGGGTATTCATCCCGTGTTTCTCACATGTAGGGATGCCGAAAAGCACAGAGAAACTATGTAAAATAAATGGCCAACGACACGTCGAACAACAACAAAACTTTACTTTAGTCGCCTACCAAAGGAATGAATAGAGAAAAAAAGGAATCCAATCTCTATAAGTAAAAGATGATAATGGGACACTTCAAGCAGACCCCAGAACCAAAGTAAATATATTAAACAAACAATTTTCATCAGTTTTCTCTGACCCAACCAAACAAGATACAAGTCAAGAACACAATAAACATCATAATGAAGTGCCTCAAATGAATGAAATAGAGGCTACAGCCAATGGGGCGTGGCCAAACTTCTGAATAACACCAAAGAAAACAACGTGACAGGACCGGATGATAAAGTACCGGCTAAATTCATCGAAAAATATTCCAACGAACTTGCACCAGCATTGGCCTTCATTTGCCAAAGCTCCATAAAGCAATGAAAACTACCAGATGACTGGAGGAAAGGAAAAATATGGCCTCTCATTCATCCCCCACCAAAGATGGGTCGCCGCAGTGCAGCGCCCCGGGAGCTAGGGCGAAGTGTCTTGCTCTAGGACACGGCGAAAAAATATGTCAGCAGGTAGGATTCGAACCCTTGCAAGGGCGAGCCTGAAAGTTATAATGTTATATCGCCTTCTTATCAAAAATCAAAATGTTTGCTGTGCAAGGGGGCGCGGTGGCAATTGTTAATTCCTATCAGCAAGAAAAGGTAAAGAATTGGAAAGGACTTCATTCCTCAAACAACTTAGATCAATTCTGATAAATTACCTGTGAGGATAGCTCCCAATATGGTGCCCCGACACAATTGAGGTCCCGAGCTATGGATCATTTTGGTCAAAACTTTTGTTTCTTCTGATCGTCCCAAAAATGTGTGGGTGCGCAGACAGAAATCGTACGCAGGAAAATGCAATTTCTAGAACCTAAGGGCGTCGCGATGTGTCTTGGTATATTAACATGACTAGCTTACGCTATGAGACAGGCAGCCAAGTACAAGATACTTGCCAGGCCATCCCATGAAAGACGGGATGGCTCAACCAACAATGGGAAGACTTAAGAGGAGGGGAAGTTTCATTCACCAGGCACGGGACCTTGAAAGAAGGCACCCAGAGATCCAGGATCACATGGCCAAGGAGATTCCCCAGTTCTCCGAGAATCCTTGCTGGAAAGATGAACACAGACCTGTCATCCAGTCTAGTGTCCCAGGTGTTGGCCGAAAAGAACCGCAGAGCAACGACGAGAAGAAGTCCCTCACCATGGAACACATCCACAACAGCTTTCCCCAACAAAAGTGGACACATGTTTTTACTGATAGGCAGTCAAAATGGTGGCGCCGGCGCGTACATAAAGTACCCAGGGGGGGGGGGG
>JARBEQ010259289.1:0-10580 GCA_030265355.1 Tritonia tetraquetra
ATCTTGTCAGAATGCTAGTGCTGAAGCGCCTAACCGGCAGCTCGCACTGTATACTCCTCATGGAGTTGAGAAGGATATGGGAGTGTTATGGCCTGCCGGGGGTAAACCATACATTGTAAAGCGCATAGAGCATGATGAACTATATATACTATAGAAAACAACATATATATACTATTAAAAATAACATATATATACTATTGAAAATAACATATATATACTATTAAAAACAACATATATATACAATAAAAAATAACATATATATACTATTGAAAATAACATATATATACTATAGAAAACAACATATATATACTATAGAAAACAACATATATATACTATAGAAAACAACATATATATACTATTGAAAATAACATATATATACTATAACAAATAACATATATATACTATAAAACATCTTACAGTGATCATTGTTTCAATTCTTAGTCTGTGCACGGGAAGCATGGGCTCATCGGTTGTTCTCCAGGAGCCACGGAGAAGGACAGTAACCAGTTTTCCTGTGGCCATATTGTATTTGCGAAGTCCTCCATGTAAAGCCTTCCTGTCATACTTGATCTCGGCAATGGCCGCCTCGCATTCAGCAGTCCAATGGTACAACATCCCCATGCGACAGACTTGAGATGGATACTGGAGAAATAGAACACCAACATTTTGAACAAAACCTAATACAAATTTCTTTTTAATTTTTCCTAACATAAATATGACCATAGCAAAGTGTCTGTCTTTGTCTATCATCGTCATAGGGTGCCGAGTCTGTGGCAGACATTGGCGATGATGGCCTCCCAATCCTCTCTGTCTTCTGATGACCTTAGGAAGTCTGTGTTGCTGATGTTCTCTTCTGTCGTTGAAAACCTCAGGCTTGTGACGTAACGTACGCGTCATCTTCCCTTGCTTCCTCTTCCCCTTCAATCTTCCCCAATAGAACTTCCTTCTTGATATCATCTTTCCTGTATATCTGTCCTATGAATTGTCTACAATTGGTGCATATCAATCTTCCTTTTTAATTGTGGCCTGTTGTATGGCATTGGCAATTATTTGTCTGTACGTCTCTCTGTCCCTATGTATCATGTCCATGTTTTCTTTGAGTAACCACACCTTATAACAGTCAAACGTTTAGGATACTATAATAATAATATAATGTAAAC
Source organism: Tritonia tetraquetra (assembly GCA_030265355.1). NCBI lineage: Eukaryota > Metazoa > Mollusca > Gastropoda > Nudibranchia > Tritoniidae > Tritonia > Tritonia tetraquetra. The sequence goes on from JARBEQ010259289.1 coordinate 1,161, forward strand.
TTTTCCTTCTTGCATATGTTAAATCAATGGAAGATAAATTTTTATCATGATTTAAAGCAACATTTTTTTTCCACTTGCAAGAACTTTCTCCCTTACAAACACAGCCCTCCTTTCTGCTATATAAAAATTAAAATACAATTGTGCATCAATTGACAAAAATCACTCGGAAAGCCGTTTTCTGTTTCTTATTGCATTCAATAGTCAAAAGCACACTTCAAGTAATTCTCCGTGTTTGTGTGTGTGACTGTTCCGTTACCTTCAAAGCCCACTCCTCCAGTCCGATGCCGTTGTTACACTCGGAGATAATTGATTGGTTCAGACCATGCAGGGTTTCCCCAACGGAATCTCGTAGTTTGCCCAACCACACTTCGACCCCATCTGTTAGAGTTACCTGGAATACATAAAACAGGCATTGACATTTCATGACAGGTCTCTGTTGCCTAATATCATTGTTTGTTTGTTTGATCAAACCCCATTAATACTGCAGAGCAGTGTTGGGGCCAGCCCTATGTTCAGTCAAGAAAGGCACAACAGATACCTGCCATAAATGCAGGCACCCCGACCACCAAACATGACTGAACACAGAGCCAGAAATGCTTTGGATCAGAGAGCTTCAGACAAGTAGGTGATCAGCCCACAGTGTTGCTTAATATCATATAAAAATAAGGACAAAAATAGAAACAAAGTGTGAAAAGGAGAGAACGAGAGAAAATGAGCTGGTACGGATAAACCATAAAAAGGGAAGTCTTTAGACAGTCAGGTTAGACAGACAGGACAATGGAATGGAAACATCTGCATTAATCAACTTTATAAAAATACCCAGGTCGCAGTGTTCCTCTAAACTGTGTGTGTGCGCGCACAAAAGGGAGAAAAGGTGTGCACAGTTCAGAAATGTCTTTCTTTCTTTCTTATCCAGTTCCCTTTTACCATTACAGTGTAGTGCGAGAAATGTCTACGCACACCAATTTTGTTTAAGTTCTTTGAATTAATTGAACTTTTCTTGTGTGACATTCATTTCCACACACAGACTAGAAACAATTAGACGAAACATTGCCAGGTGGTGGTCATGGCGTAGCAGTAATGCTTTTGCCATTTGTACAGAAGGTCCTCGATTCGAATCCCGGTGGCATCATGGAGATTTATTCCTTTGGACTTTCTCAGAGATTATAAAGCTCTGACCCTGTGGATTAAAGATACCTACTTTGTCTGCTAGTGACAGGATCTCCCCGTCAGCGCTGTGAACAGCTGTGGCATCCATCATGATGACATCATCCACCAGGCCCTCGGATGGAAGCATACTTGGTGCGTGTTGCAATACACTGGGATTGATACTCTGTTCACACACACACAAAAAAAGAAAGTAAGTATCAAATAAAGACCAAGAGTAGAATATAGTTGTTCATCTTCTACAGACATGTCCCTGAGGGGAAGACCGTAGACAGCAAACCTGGACAGCGGCAACCCCACTGGCAAGGAAGCTCTATGGTGGCCAGGAGGACCTACGCCGCACGGCTGCCTTCACGCGAGAAGTCGGCGTGCCCATCTGAGTGATCGAGAAGAAGAAGAAGATATAGTTGTTTCTTCGTCTTCAATAATCCTGGGCCCCAGATACTGGTTATGTAGTATTAAGCAGACAACCAACAGTTTGTCACACTGTTGTCAGGAGATTGGTCTATTGATTACTTTCCCAACTGTGAGCTAAAGTAGTTACACCTGACTCAAGTAGTCACACCTGACTAAAGTAGTCACACCTGACTCAAGAAGTCACACCTAACTCAAGTAGTTACACCTGGTTAAAGTAGTGAGGAAATCAAACTAAAGTAAAGAATCGTTTCTAAGGATGACACTGAAAGTGGGACATGACTTCATGTCCTTGGTGTGACAGTGCAATACTTTTATCTGCTCAGCCACATTCTGAAGTATTGAGCAGTTACAATAGTTTGTATTGTCTGTGGGTTTTTCAAATTTGTGAATCTTATCGCGAGACAAACAATATGGCTGATCTGGTATCGGGAGTAAAGTTTTTTGTAGCGTATATGAATACCCATTTACATGTCGGAAAATGTTGGGGTTTTTGGGGGGGTTTTTGCTTTTTCAAATATGTAAGTATTACTCCCCCTCTTTGTCAACCTTGAAGCGATGGGGTCACTCGTGTGCTCCAACGACCCAGAGACCTATGCCGGCTGGAGCTAAGATCTTAGCAGGGACATCCATGCTGGACAGGCTGATGGGTAGGAGAGTAACAAATGTGGGCAAAGGCCTGGTAAGAGGCTTCAAAGTGGCACCCGCACCACTTACCTTGGACACAGTGGGCTAATCCCCTACTTTTACTCAAACATGGCACCAAAGATAAAGAAAGAAAGAATTCCCTACCACCAAACGTTAGATGTTCTAGTTCTTTATCTTCGTTTAAATCTCGCCTAAAAACTCATCTCTTTACATCATGACTTACTGTTTCTAATGTTTTGATGTTTTAAATTACCTTTTTAAAAATTGTCTTTTGCATATAACCACCATTGCAACATTGTTTGTTTTTGTCATTTTGCTATTGTAAAGCGCTTAGAGTTTGTATACATGGGGTAAAGCGCTATAGAAATGACATTTATTATTATTATTTAAGATGAAAGTAACACTTGTCTTGACTCACATAATGCTGATGCAGCCTTTTGTCAATCTTTGGAGGTGTGGAGCTGCGTGTCAGAGCCGACAGAGCACTGGATGTTCTTGCCCTGTCATGAGGGGAACTTCCTGTCCCTGGGGATCGGCCCAGTCCTCGGCTGTATGGAACACCTCGGTTGTCACTTTCATGATCGTCATCATAGAGTTCTAGTTCTCTTGCTTTCTCCAACTTCACGTCTGCGATTGAACTGAATATTGATCTGGCAAAAAGTTTCAGGAATGCAAGGTTATAAACATTGCTAAAACATTCAGTTTTAAGTAATAAAACTTCAGCTGGTTCTATAATTGATAAAAAATATTAACTAATTACTATTATGTATTGCTCATGGTGCCAGAAAAGAGTTGTGGATACAGTGGGCTGATCACCTGCTTGTCTGAAACTCTCTGATCCAAAGAGTTTTCGGCTCTGTGTTCAGTCGTGTTTGATGGTCGGGGTGCCTGCATTTATGGCAGGTATCTTGTGTGACTTTCATTGCCGAACATAGGGCTGGTCCCAACACAGTTCTGCGTTATCAATGGGGCTCGATCAAACAAAAAAACAACATTAAGAGTTGAATTTCTACAAGAAAGAGCCTATACACATATTTCACAGTAGTAAGACACTACCCAAAACAACAGAAAGTCTTGAGAAAAGAAATCTTACAAAATAGAACTCCATACACTCTAAGACTCTAACGGGATTGAAGTTCACATTATCACTCCCAGATGCTTTTCTGTTGTTTAATCTGATTGCAACATTAGCGCTCCTCTCCTCCTGACATTCTCTTTCTTTGTTTGATCGAACCACATCGAGCCCTTGTATCCTTTATTCAGTGTCTTCATGTTTAGATTAGATGACTTGTATTATGTATATCATTTTGCGGCAATACACCAGAGGTGGTCTTCAACTTAACGGAAGAAGAAGAAGAATACCACAGAGCAGTGTTGGGGCCAGCCCCATGCATGTTGTGACACTTACAAACATTATGAAGTGCTCATATTTGATTTTCATATTTCTTTTATCCCAAGATATTGTATCAATTATGAAAGAAAAAAAAGGCATTTCATAAATCAAAACGCAATTATTTTGTTGGGTTTTTTTGCTACTTCAACACTAACAATTAAATATCAATATTATAATTTTGCTTATCAAACGCTTTCACATCTTTGTTCTCACACTAACCAAATCGGGTCAAACAGTACAGTAATGGACAGGGGGGGTTGGCGGGGGAATATATATTAGGCTTTGGCCAGGTTTTGGTCTTAACAATATTTACGGTATACCCCTCTGCAATAAGAAAAAAGAGCAAACTGTACCGCGGTGTATCAAATACATGTTGTGTTAACTACTGCTCACTTGAGATGAGGTCTGACAGATTCAAGGTCACATGGTCGACTCAGCAAGGCGAGGAGAATTGGATCAGAAACAAAATAGAACCTTGGGAAAGCTCGTCTCTTGTTGTCAAGGTAACCAATCAAACTCTTGAAGCAGATTTCTAACTCTTCATGAATGTGACGCAAGACGACTGCTTTAGGTACCTCTCCACCATAGCAACACTGGAATGATACAAAATACATTATATGCATTTAAACATTTCTAAATTCAATCATTTGAGATTGTCTTTCTTATCCAGTCTCCTGTTACCATTACAGTGTAGGGCCCGCTCTATGAGGCGGATTTACTCTGGATCAAAATATTAGGCCAAGCAGGTGATCAGCCCACTGTGACTTGTCTCACTACTGACAGATGAATAAACAAGGTTTTACCAAGAATTACAAACAATGATTGTGAACAGTATTCATAAAGAAGCAAAATTGTTTTAAAATGAAATAACAACACAAAAAATGCACAAACTTCTTGCCAGTGTTTCATGAGAATTTGATTCATTACAGTGCAAAATGTTGTGACCATAAAACAAAAGGATACAAATACTAAACATAAGACACGCCTTTAAAGGAACATGTCTGTTACAGCTTTTCAAATAAGCTAAAATCATTGACATTACTATGTCTTTATTGCAACAAATGAAATATAACGTTTCCTTTAATGTGAGAAAATCATCATTAAACCCCATCTACCTATGCTGTTGAAAGAAACAAAGTGATAATTTGAAAGCATTGCTAACACCTTACCTGTAAAACATTACGAGTGTCAAAGGCCCTCTTCATCATTTTTGTCCAGCCTTTGTCAATCCTTGAAAATCGTTTAGCTTCTTGAGGAAGTTCCTGAAATTAACAGTAACAAGAGTTAACGATATTTCATATCACTGTATTATCTCTAATAAGCGCATTCACCCTAATAAGCGCACCCCCTGCCACTTGGCTCTCACCACAAACAATCAGTATACAAAGCATTTGTGCACCATGCTTGTTGGTGCAAGGTCATTGACTGCGGCATAGCCTAGTTAACAACGCCAGGCGGAAAGAGGCGACAATCAGAAAGATGTTACTAGGTCTAGACACTTGACCAGTTTCTAGATGTTATTTCCGAAAGTTTTGTTATTATAGTTGCGCATGGTGCCGTATGATTTGCGTCAATTAAAACCTGTCTTTCTTTTCAAGTCAAACTTTTTTTTTTGGTACATGATATTATTACAAAATATGTGCACCCCCTGGAATCAATTCTTTAAGCGCATGGTGCGCTTGTTGGGAATAATACGGTGGTTATGAATTCTCAGAGGAAGAGACTGGTTGTGTGATTAGAAAAATTGAAATCATTGTATTCAAATAATATTGAAAGAGTAAAAAATATCATAAAATTCTAAACTATGTCAAATTCAAAAATCTGTAAAATAGTCAAGACAAATCATGGTTTTTTCCTATTGATTTTTGGCCCAAAAAATGGTTCTCTTTTTAAATGCTATGAAAATCAGAAGTAAACTTTCAAAGTAAATCATTAGTGAAATGCATGCGGGAGGTGTCTGTGACCAAGCAGTTAAGTCATCTGCCACTGAATGCATCACTTGATGAAAGGTACAGGTTCACTTGTCAGAACATCCTTTTACACGCTAAAAGTATTAGGCTGAAAAATTACCTAAGACATTTTTTAACTTATCAAGTAGGACGTTTACTAAAGTCCACACTGTGTTGTTACTGCGGTAACAGCTATCAATTCATGTTACATTCTTTATTCAATCGAACAAAAGGCAATACGTCAATAACACAGGACATTACGTCAATAACAAAAGGACATATGTCAATAACACAGGACATTACGTCAATAACAAAAGGCCATACGTCAATAACACAGGACATTACGTCAATAACAAAAGGCAATACGTCAATAACACAGAACATTACGTCAATAACAAAAGGCCATACGTCAATAACACAGGACATTACGTCAATAACAAAAGGCAATACGTCAATAACACAGGACATTACGTCAATAACAAAAGGCCATACGTCAATAACACAGGACAATGACATATAATAAGATGATAACATACCCGCACAGCAAGGTTGTTACTGAAAACGGCCTCCAAATACTGCCAAAGGTCTTGGACTTCCAGCCACAACTCCAACACTTCGGCGACCTCTTTCAGTTTCTCTGCCCAGGATGCTGCCTCATCTCTCAGTGGCCCGATGTACCTTTTGGTGTGAAAAATGATTTTTAAAAATCATTAGCTTATAATCCTAAATCTTGATTTCACAGACAACAATCACAAGAACGCTTTGGTCTTGGAATGAGGTACAGTTCTAAGTATAAATTGTCTTCACACATTGATCTACCTGATCAAGAGTTTTCCAGTTATGCTGAACATGGAGCTGGCCGTGACCCTCCTTAGGGTTATAATGCGGTTTGGATAACAAAACAAAACTAAACATTGAAAAACAAATCAATTATTCAATGCCCTTCTCATTCTTTTTTTCTGTTTGTGTTTCTTTACTTTTCCCTCTTTTTTCTACGGGGTTTTCTAGATAATTGCTCAGTTTATAACTTTTTGAGAAATCATTCAGCAATAAAAAGTTAAATTTTTATTTGCATTTGTTACCTGGAAGTGAGCATGTTGGCCAACAGAGCTTCAGCATCTTCCAATTGTTCCAGCAACCTCTCTGTGAACGCTTTGTCCAAGAACATGGGGCCCCTCTTCTTGTAATGCTCAAAGTTAAGCACCTAAGTGAAATAGTATAAATCAGCAATTTTAGAAGAACAACATCAATACAAAAATCTGTGTCTCCTTGTAGATTATCTCAACTGGCCAACAAAAATATTTGCTACAAACTTCTCTTACACAGAAACTTTTAGAGACATTATGCATAACAATCATATGTACAGGTCATAGGTAAAAATAATTGACATGCATCAAACTATTCTAAATAGGACTAATAACATTATTTTTAAAATGATGAATAACAAAACCTACCTGTTCCGTCCACTCTTCTTCAGTCACTCTCATCTTGATTTCCAGCTCCAGCTCTCGGCTGGCACCTTTGCAAATCTCCTCAATTTCAGTTTTATGTCTACAGATAAAAAATTATCACAGCTATATAAAGTCTGATGTCTTTGTCTTCTAAAACAATTTGGCTTTTTTCACTATTAAAAAAAACCCCACAAATATCAATCTTTATTCATCACATTCAGTTAAGACATCCATCTGGCCACAAGACCAAGAGTAAATCATTTGTTAGCCTGTTGTGATGAACACAGTTCTGAAAATTTCTTTTGACAACAGAATTATAGACAAAGTTGTCTGATCACCTGTTTGTTTGACATTTTGGACACATTGCTCTTCTTGATCTGATTTTAGTCATGCATGAGCCCTGTCAGTATTGAACACAGTGCTTGCCCTGCCTGACATCGCTTTGAAATATCGTCAAAGTTTCAACTGAGATCATCCCTACATAAATGCTGAATCCAGTGAAAAAATCTGTGTGAATATCACACTAATTAATGATTGACCTCCAACATGATACTCTGATTTGGTATTTTAAAAACAACACTGCTAGGAAAGAAGACTTACTTGATGAGACCAATGTCCAAAAGATGACACAGTTTGAAAACATTTCCCTCCAGCTGAAAAGAGCTGTGAGTAACTTGCATCACTTGAAGCCAATGCCTGTTTCGAATTTCCTGAAGAAAATAGAACCCGAGTGTCAACATCTCAACCCCTTGGCATAAGCTTTTATATATCTGTTAACTTTAATTATCCGTAAGATGTAATTCCAATAACAAGGTCAGAAAGAAAGTAAGCACGCACCAACCAGTAATTATCTATCTGTATATCATGACAAACACAATATTGTTTAATTTTGTAATGGGAATGTGTGAAATCCTCACAGGGATCATCTGTGGCTCAGTGGTAAAGTCATTCGATATGACCTTTATGTGTTGAAAAGGGCGTTAAATTTCAAATTTTAGACAAACAACCCAAAAACCTGCAAAGACTTGTCCACAAACTGGAAGTCTGGGGTTCAAATCCTGACCAGGTCAAGGAATTTAAAGAGCATTTTTCCTGGCTGTGCAAGTTCAAGTCCTATCAGAGATGGACTACAAATAGGAGGTCCTGCCTCCAAAATGATCTTAAAATGATCTTAAACTTTTAATAACCTGCAATATCTCAGAAGAGACAGAATCTCTCTCAAAAGAATATTCTTGTATAAGAATCAGGTTTTTTCAAAATTTGACTGCCTTGTGATAATTATCAAAATAAGGGGTAGAGGTGTTTTACCACAAACAAACACCAAAATACATTCAAATATCGAAATATAAACATATTTTGACACATACAGATATAAGATAGGGTGTCCAAAAAAAGAGTACAGTTTCTTTCATAATAATTTTTTTTTGATAATTGAATAATTCACACATAATTTAGATAACTGTGTAGAGAAGCCAAAAGGATTTGAGATAAGATACAAAAAGATTTATGATTTGTTTCATCTCTTTTTCATTATTGTAAAAAGTGCAGTCTTACTTTGAATTGTTCAGAAAATTTGATAATTGAGTGTTATGGAAAAGCTCAAACCTGTATATTGATTTGCTGTTCCATAACAAAAACCGACTTGCACGCTCTATTCATAAATAGCCCTATGGAAATATGTCGGTTTTAGACCATGAGAATGACCTACAGGGTGAGAGTTTCTACAAATTATTGGAAACATTATTCCACATTGCCTGGTTAATTGAAAAATGGGTTATTCCGGAAAATGTTTATTCTGTGGTATGTCTTTCCTGATTCTATGCTGGTTCAGACATAGACTAACATATTTCTTCCACTTCACAAAGACATACGAAATTTTTTAAACAACAAAACAAATCATACTCCATTTTTAGAACACCCTGCATAATATTCGATGACTCATGCTTCCATTCAGGTAAAATATTGGGGGGGGAATGGGAGGGTTGATGGATTAAAACTCTACTGAAAAAAACATCTGGTTATTTAGTATCTTAAAATGTTAAATTGAATGTTCTAATGTCAAATATGAGAGGTTTGGATTTGACCATGAAGGAATAAGCAGTTAAAAGGGAAAAAAAGGCAGGAGGGGAATCAATTGCAAGAAGAAACAGAAACACAGGAGGTGTGTGGACATGTTCCATTATGATGAAAGTTGTTTCTCCAATAATCAAAACAGATTGAGAAGGAATTTTTTAATGTAAGGGAGAAAATGGAAAATATAAAAACAAGGGGATTGCAGAAGAAATGAAGATACAAAACACACACACAAAATGCAGAAACACATACAACAATTGCACTCTCTCTCTCTCTCTCTCTCTCTCTCTCTCTCTCTCTCTCTCTCTCTCTCTCTCTCGCTCTC
>JARBEQ010259300.1:0-10579 GCA_030265355.1 Tritonia tetraquetra
TCTCTCTCTCTCTCTCTCTCTCTCTCTCTCTCTCTCTCTCTCTCTCTCCTAATTCTGCCCCCCTCCTCCATTTTCCCCTTGTTTTCTCTTTCTTTTTTAAGTACTAAAGTTTGAGGCTTAACGCCCCTTTAAGCACATAAAGGTCTATTCAAAGGCGGTTCAATAGAATTTGATAAGATTCCACGTGAATCTACAGGACAGAGCCTGGAAAGGTTCCTACTAACAAACTCTTTTTAAAAGTAAACTTTATTCGTCCTTTTCAGGAAATGTGTTATATTACAATGGTGGACATAGATATAATCGATCATAATAATACATTACACATTACATTAGAGATATCACACATTACATTACAATACAAAATCTTAGAAATACAACAGTTACATGTGCCCTCTTATTCAATCACCACCATTGATGGGTCGCCGTAGTTCAAGGCCCCGTGAGCAGGGGCGAAATGTCTTGCTCAAGGACACGGTGACAAATCTATATATCAGCAGGTAGGATACGATCCCGTGTCTTTCCGATTATCGGTCGAACACCGTACCACTTGGCTACAACAGTCCCCAATCTTACCTATGAAGATGACATGAGCCTAGCACAGCTCTTATTGTTGGGGCGTCTGTGTTACGAAGGACACGGTTCGTGGCTATCTGCGTACTTATATTGTAAGCACTTGCTGCCAGTAAAATTACATCACAGGAGTGTGAGGTGACCAACAATGTTATGGCATCAGCCGGACTTATCGTGATACTAGGTATTGGTGCGGTCCTTGAAAGAAATTACCCACCTGTGCTTCCTTTCTTTCGTTGTAAAGTTGTTAGTTTGATCGAATCGGATTTGAAATATCGATGAGCAGTGTTTGGGCCAGCCCTATGTTCAGCCATGAAAGGCACACACGATACCTACATATAAACACTAAGGCACCCCGACCACCAAACACAAACTGAAGATAGTGCCGGAAATGCTTTGGAGCGGTAGTAATCAAAGACGGGCCAATAAACAACTTACTGTAGCCCTTGTGTGTACCCCCTTTGCTGTTGATAAAAACTGGGAGGTTCTACCACTCTCTGCAGACGCACATGTGCAAAAATAGCCGTACTGCCCAGTCCAGATCTCTACGGCACGTATGGCTATATAAAGTTTGATTGACAATATTTAAGATGATGTAAGGTCAAAGTCTGGGTGAGAATTTCAGAATGAACAAGGTTATTTTGTGTTGGGATTGAGATATTTTTCTGTGGCATGCAAACAAGCAGCCGAGGGTCCCAGCCTAGCAACTGAGATGCGAAAGGCTCTTTCTTTGATATGGTTAATTCTTACAAAATATGAATCTTACTGACGAGCTTTTCAATGCATTTATACAAGCATAATCTGGGTAACTTCGTATCACTCGTTTTGAAACTACAAATATTTGTGTCTTTATTAGCACATAACATTCACACATTTTTTGTCAAGCCTTTGAGTGTATTTTTTATATCATTGTTATTTGATGAGTTTATATCATACTTGTAATGATGCGAGTTTTAACGAGCATTCAATGCAAAATTTGATATAAACGAGTCAAATAACTATGATATAAACATACACGAGTTTCATATACACGGTTATGCCATTGTTAAAAGGGGTTCTGACTGAAAAAACAAAGCTTTTTCAACAGCAGACTCAAATCTACACTCTAGTCACCATCACGTCATAACCGGGTCACTACCTCGCAACACTCCGCTAGGAAAAAAATAAGCTTTTACTTCGTCAAATTAAAACGAAAATGACGATTACTTTATTTTAACTCGAAACAGAAAGTTGTTGATTTTAAATTATAACATTAAATAGCAACAATGATTGAACTAGTAGAAATAATAGGATAGGTCTCGACTGGACAAGACAAGACAATTTCAAGTGACCTAGACTTGAACGAGTCTTGGGAAAGTATTCTGCGATAGACCAGCGTCCTATCAGAAAGTGACACATTGTCACTTGTCGGCTTCACGCTACCGAAACCGGGTTAAGCTCCCGCCCTATGAGCCTTAAAGGCTCTTAAGGACATACTACTACTACTAGACTAGATAGACCCTAGCTAGACCCCTCTAGATTTCATCAATTATCCTAACTCTAGATATCTCTCTAGATAGTTTATTTGTTGAAATTTATATAACAATTGCCACCAAAAATTCGAGCTTGAAAAATAGTTTCCACAGCGTTTTGAATTTTACTTTCTTCCTTGTTAACTGTAACAGCTGGGTTTGCTTGTGTTCGGCCATAATAATAAGTTATGTCCCTTTGATTTTTATCTTTGAAAATTAGTTCAACTAAAATATATTAAACGGTCTATGGTGTAGATATTAATATCTAAAACATTTAAACAATTCAAATTCCTTACAATAGAGATGTTTTGTACGAAATGAAAGCGTGTGTTTACTATAATTTAATAAATTATAATATTCAACACTGAAAACCGCGGCTCTACATTACATGTAGCTAAGGATCTTATATAGACAGGTCATCGAATCAAAAAGTAGGGCATCGAATTGCGGAGAAATATCTGTTATTTCATTTTAAAAAAACAAAAAAATTGTTATTTCATATGTGAAATACGATAGTTATGTAATAGGGTTTTTTTTTCTCTTTGATTCACTAATGTCCATGGTATAACAAACATTCTTCTATTATTTGGGGTTTAATCTTCTATTTGCTGCTATGTTGTTGTCCAATCCGTCAACCTTTTGGCAGAAGCTCTTTTCAAACGGTCAGCACTCCCCGCTGTAAAGCGATGCCAGATGTACTACTACTGCTATATCCCGCTACGCCCACTGGCGCTTAGGGCAGCAACAAAAGACGTGAAATGCGTGTTACTAAACGACTGTCGCTCTTAAATAAAGCATGATGATGCATTCATCTTCCGAGAACACTCAAAGTAATGCCGACCAAGGACGTTTTTCATCCTTCTCTTTATTTTGGTCCGCCAAACCCAAAACCTGTGCAGTAAATGACGTTGTAACAATTGTTAGCGCATCTTAGGACACGCGATTGGAAGAAGAATAAAAACAATATATAGACAGTTTATCTATCACTTTCCTAAACCGACTTATGCCGGTCTTCATTGCGCTTGAAATGTTTCGTATCGTATATCGATTTAATATTGCTGTCGTGAATTTTGGACTTTGCTAAACAAGGACTCTATTACGTTAAAATATCTAAATATCGTGGCGCCTATTGGTCCAGCTGTAGGTCGATCTTACTTCTAGTGGACCCCCTTTATTTGGAACATCTTCAATCGGACGGACCACCGCGCAGTCTTTGTTGTCGATCGTACTTCTAGACTCAATCTATTTAGACCATCTTCATACACTCACGATCAAATGGTCCCAGTGGTATGGTTTTTGCATATGAAGCGAAAGGTACCAGGTTTGATTCCCGGCAGCGACACTGTCGGTTATTTTTCTCCTTGAATCTCGATGAAAACGTATATGCCACTCCCCTGATCCTATTCGGGTAGGCGTGATCAAAGAACCTAGTCCTATCGGAGACGGACGGTAAACTCGGAAGTCACGTGTGCATGTTGCGCACGTTTAAGAACCTTTGCAGTTGAAAATCGGTAAGAGTAGACCGCAAGGCCGCTGTCTGGGCAAAATCAATTCCTACCACAAAGGTCACAGTGGGTTGATCACCTGCTTGGCTTGATATCTTGATCCAAAGAAATCCAGCCTCATGGTGCTGGGCCTACACTTTAATGGTAAAAGGGAATGGGATAAGAAATTGCTGCAATTCTATAATGTGTTAATCTATCATAAAATGATTGACATGATTGGGTTATAAGTAATATTCACCGTGCTACCATAACACATTTTGTGTCTTGTGACCACAACCTTGCTTGATATGCACGAGCTGTTTTTTGACATTTTAACAAATAATGATCTGCAGGACGTGTGTAGAATAATCATTTTAATATTGGGTAAATGTTTGACACATTTCAAAATGAAATCAAGTCTAAAATTTGATTAATCAGTATCTTACTATGCCTCGCCTTAATTTAAAAAGAAAGGGCACGTACTTTAGAACACTTTATCGCTGGAATGTCAGTCAGCGCAGTTTCAAGGCTATACAATTTGACAAGTTTACTGGCACGTTTTCTTGCCTTCTAAACCGTGATGGACCATCCAGGAAGAGACAGGGCCCGAATTATGGCCATTGATCAGGGCCGATTTATTTACTCGTTAAACTTAAGTAAATATTTTTTTTACTAAATAATAGAATGGATTGTGAAAAATCGCACGGCACTTGCATTTTATTTCAAATACTATAAACAATAAAGTTGAGCGCCACACATCCTTGGGGACATCCGAAAATATTTACATCAAAATCGGGTTAATCTAATCTTAAAGCAAATTGAAATCGTGTGATATCTTGGCAACACCTTAGTCCATTTAACGTTTTTATCGCGTGGTGCGTGGTCCAGTAGTTTGAAATTGACACATTTCATGTAACCTTTATGCATTAAAAAAAAAATGGATTTTGCATTCGCTATGCAGTTATTGTTTCCCCAGCAAACCACATTTTACACATTTGTTCCGTTTTAGTATGACTGAAGCGATGATTTGGTGTACTATGATAGGATTAGACGCGCAGCGGTACGGTGTTCGCCCCGTATCGGAACAACGTGGGTTCGAATCCTACCTGCTGAGATATTTTTTTCGCCGCGTCCTTGAGCAAGACACTTCGCCGTAGCTGCGGCGACCCATCAATGGTCGTGAATGAGTGAGAGGAACACAAATTGTAACTAACTGTTGTATTTCTGTGATTATGTATTGTAATGTGTAATGTATTTATGATTGATTATGATTGATCATATTATGTCCACCATTGTAAAATGCCAAATTTCCCAAAAGAAACGAATACAGTTTACTTTACTTTAAATCTCGGGCATGATGAAAGAGCATGTGCCAATACGTCCATTTAATCATCGCTTATGATAACGTATCCCTACGCCGATGCTGCTATGTCATCAGGAGCCAGAAAGGATACAGGAACGACTAATGTAAGCGAAAAATTAAAAAAATATTTTCCCGTTACTTTTTGAGTAAAAATGCGTTTAATGATCAATATCATGGCCAGAACGAATCTTGACAAAGTGACCTAGCTATAGATTTAACTCTAACTGTGCCAAACCACACTTATCATTACTATCGGTCCAAAACATAATCCAACAAGTCCCCTGTCAAGTTTGTAAATTGTGCAAAACATTAATGCATGTATTCAATAATATAGTTGATGATGAATACCTTATTTAATTTACCATCCTGGAATTTCTGTATTTGCGTATACACATTATCTAGTAAAACTTTGTATCTTGAATCATAATTATTATGTACCAGTACAATTACAATCCATGAACTAATTATTATTTTTACCCTGAAAGGCTTTTCGAAACACGATTCATTCACAGATAAAGGCAACCTTATTGAATATGTCACACAGTTTTTTATATCCCTTTTTATAGGATTATTTAACATTAAACATATTATTCTGATTGGTATATATTTTTATTATTCATTTATCTCAAACCTTACTAAATTTACATATTCAAACCATATGTTAACATGGTGCGGTGCGTATCTCACTACGAAAGAGATAAGTCAGACGAAGAAAACCATGAATAGGAGGGGATTTATTTCTTTGTAACCTTTAAGCTAACACTAATCTATATAATATGTCGGTCTGTCAGTCCATTTATCTGTAAGTCTGCTTGTCTCTCCGTCTGTATGTTATACATTATATTTTCATTATTTAGATTTTAATACAATGTGTCGTTATAATGTTTTTCAATTTTTGAAAAATGATTTTTTCACTTTCCTACACGTTCCAGAACGCCGGGAGCGTTTTGGCAAAAATGTTTACATTGGGGCCGAGCTCCAGGGCGGAGGATGGCTCATTAAATCAGTCCGGGTTCCTTAGGCGACACGGTCCTCGCGGGCGCTACGGATAACTGTGGCAAATCCTGAGCTAATACGTGCACTCGAGCTTAAAGATTATTCATATACCCGTATATACCTGATTTTTCACGCCGTCAATATTTAGCAACTGTTTTAGGTCCACATCTGTCAAAATTGTTTACTTTTTTTTCTCAGGTTACGACTTCTTCAATCCCCTAGATATTTCTTGAAAAGACCCAAGCAAAATAACAATTTGCACGAGTTCTTTAACTATATTGTGTACACCGCGATACACACATGAACACAGAAAACCTTTGATTTGGGCGTCTGTACAATAATACGTGAAATGGTCAATGGAATGCTTGATTGATGTAGCGTACTAATAACGTCTCCAGGCTTGGCCAAAAACTTGACGAGTTGGGAACTATCAGGTGGACTTTAATGTTAAATGTGTGCATCTCGTAAAGCGTATCTTATAATCATCTGGCCGTTCCCTTTTCTCTTCATCATCGTTCAAGTCTCCCATGTCTTACGAAAGACGTGACTTTGCACGAACATTAGTTGCTTGTTCTTCAGCCTGGTTTTAAAGTAACGTGCGATGCAATCGGGGCTAATGATATTGGGACATTTAAATTCAGTCCCCTTGTACAGGATAGACAGAGACGCCAAATCAAATAATTAAATGATTCATTTGCGTTTTGCGTCTTAGTCCTGGCAAGTCTTGACAGGATTTCAGGATCTGATAGTTTCCTGATGACTGGGTATACCAGGGTAGCATCATCTGATGAGATGGCGGGACGGTGGGCGGTGGTTGTTGGCCGAGGGAAAGAGCGAGGTTGTAGCACAAAGTGCAGGGTTTCCTCAGGTCACCACAACATTTTGTGAATTACGTGTACCAATTGTTTTGGTGGAATATGTTTTCTTTTGGGTTTTTTTGGTGATTGCCGATATCCCATTGCAGTAAGCCCGTCGTAATATCAACATACATTTGTGACATAACCAGTGTAAATGAGTCAAAAGGAGATGTTTGAGTTCTAATAAGTGATTGCCGCAATGAGACATTGTGGTTTTCTGATTCAAGAGCTATATCTAATATCATCATCATCATTATCCGAAGCCTATCCACAGGTCGGACGTTACTTCTCGAACTTTCCGGCGTGCAAATCAGCCTTAAGTGTCTTGGCACTGGTGCAGATCGGCCATTTTCAAAGGATGTAATTCAAATAATTTTTCTTTACCTGGTAATTTTTCAGTTATTTCCCTTTTTTATCATTGTCCAAAATGTTTCGTGATTTATGATTGTTAAATATCTGATACTTTTTGCGTATTTTCTCTGATAACATCATGTTCATAACTAAGTCTGCTCTATACCATACAAACTAAACTCCAAATCAAGATACACAAGGAAAGAATTACTGTTTTTATACGACAGAGTAGCGTTGGGACCAGCCCTATGTTCAGTCATGAAAGGCACACAAGATACCTGCCATAGATGCAGGTACCCTGACCATCAAACACGACTGGACAAGAATTGCAGGCAAGCAGGTGATCAGCCCATTGTGTCCTTAGTCTCTTTACTGGCACCATGAGCAATACACTAAGTGGTATCAATCAAAGACAGGATAATAAATAATAATATACTGTAGCCCTTGTGGGTACCCCCTCAGCTATTGATAAAAACTGTGAGATGCTACCACTCTGGGCATAATTGACCCTCCAAAGTATAATCAAAGACAAATGATTTCACAACGATGACAAGAGCCCTTGTGCACCCCAGTGGGAAACCGCTCTTGCCTCCAAAATACTTGCACACGATGTATAATATTGGGATTTTTAGAATTGCGCCAGTGGTAAAAAAAATAAGCCGAAGAAAAAAGACATGCTAAGTGGGAATAGAGCCTATGCCTGCCGGCCTCGCCACTGTTTTAAAGCAATACGATGGAACCACACAACCAGTAAGCTAAAAAGTTTAAAGTTGTTTTACGCCCTTGGCAACACATTTTAGGTCATATCAAAGGCGGAACCTCCGAATTATAGTCCATCTCCGATTTTGTCAAAGCCATACAACTAGTGTTTGACAAAGGTAATGAATATTGTGCCAACAAACAGCAACAAAGGCGAAAACTTTTCATGTTTTCAAAGTTTAGTTTTAAGGCTTTAAGAATTCATTATTGGTCATACCAAAGTCGGGACCTTCGATGTTATTTATAGTCAATTTCTGATTGCACTTGATTCTACACCAAAAAAAAGAAATCCACAGAGCCATAAAAAGAAAGTCCAAAAGGAAAATCTCAAGCTCGCCACCGGGTTCGAACCTAGGACCTTGGGCACACAAAGCAAATGTGTTACCACTACGCTACAACGCTTCCTTTTCTATATATGTGAAGTTGTTGCCCAAGAGTTTATTAAGAGTACATTCACTCAAGGTATGGGGATGTCTGTGGCCGGGTGATTTATCAATCAAAGGTACAGGGTTCAAATCTTGCTTGCTCTTCTTTCTGTCCTTTCTCTTTTTCTTTTCCTCTTTATCCTGCTCCTCCTCTTCCTCCTCCTCTATTTCTTCTTCTCCTTCTCCTTCTTCTTCGTCCCTTTGATATTTAGAGTATCGTTTTATCTTGATGTCAGTGATGAAGCGCATAGTCTTCTGAAGACCTTCATGTTCTCCAAACGGGGGTGTCCGTAGCTCAGTGGTTAAGTCGCTCGACTTCGGAACGCGGAGGACCGGGTTCTAGCCCGCCTTGAGTGGGGTATTTTTTCTCTCGTCCTTTCAGAGTTTTCATGGCGCTGCCCTGGAGATTCACATGGAATCTTTTCAAGTGTTATTTAGAACCGCATTTGATATGACCTTTATATGTTGAAAACTTAAGCTTAAACAGATAGAACTAAACGAAGAGAATGCGCGGGGAATGAAAAACAAATGGCTGAGCCAGCATCATCTGGTTTTCAAGCCCCGCGCATTCTCTACGTCTAGTTTAATCTGCTTAAGCGTGTTTGAAGTCCTGTTCTCATGGTGTGGGTTTTTTTCAGTACTTTTTGCACGGCCTGTTGCCGCACGGCGTTTGTTTCTATTCGCTCTAGTCTAAACGGCACATACAATTTCCGCATGTCACGTGAACACAAATGCCGCGCGGAAAGTAGTAAAAAAGCCGCACCACGAGAAGACATCCTTAACCTGGCTGGCCAATGACTTTCCTACTTTCTCTATACAGGGGACAAATCAGTTTGTATGCATTCCAATTTAGACATTTTAGACTTGGCGTGTTCCGAAGAACTAGTAACATTGTTTCAACACCGTGCATGCTCAATAAGAATGTCTACGGAAATGATTTTTCCGATTTATACCTATTCAATCCTCTTCTTCTACTTTTATCTGCTTGGAAAACCGACTTTAGATTACATTCTTATTAGACAAGTTACAATGCAACACATCCATACTATTCCTGAAACGAGAATACACAATAGCCTATAGACGTGTGATTTATTTGTTCTCAGATTAGATATGGGTGCATCGATAAAATTGCTAAAGAAAACACAAATTGAATAAACATGTTGATTACATCTGATATAACATTAAGACGGAGATAAAAATATGTATTCTCACGACATGGCCAAGTCTAAAGCATGTCTTCTAAAATCAACGATTGGTGAAAATCGAACAAGATCAATTGATGAATAATTATGTCAATACTAATTATGTTTTGCTGAAAATTCAATTAAGAAGTATATAAATCTATGATTTACAGTGAACACAGTGCAAGAAGAAATCTGGATCCGGTAGATAAGACTAGCAGTTGATCAGCCTACTGTGCCCTGAAATTTGAATGGCACAACGGGCATCACCTTTGTAATGTGTTCCCCAAGTTTTGGCCATAACAATTTACTGTTGCCTTGGCGGTAAACTCCTTAGCTATAAGGATATTTTGCCATATACGGCGAGTTTCATTGATACCATGCTTTAATTTCCGGTCCGGAAGAAAGTCATCAAATAAAACCAGCAAATTGATAGCAGAGATAAGAGTAGATTTCAGGCAACGGAAATTATTTTTTTGCTAAAAGCAGTGGGCAAAAGTAGAAGAGACAAGATAAGAAACAACCGGATTAGACAATAAATTAAAACAGACAACTTAGAGCTAAAAAAAAAGAAATAGAAGTAAATCAAATAAGATGGTTTGGACATGTAAATAGACTGAATGAGCAGATAATCCATAAAAGGATACATGAGTGTATGACGAACTATAGGAACTAAACCACCAAGCAGACCTAGGACGACATCTCTGATATTGTAAAGAAAAGAGAAATAATTAAAGTTGATGCAAAGAAAACAAATCGAAATAGATATAAGAGGGGTAGGTTTATTCATTACAGATACCGAAAGGCAAATCAGGAATAAATGAGAAAGAAAGAAAGAAACCATTAGCAGGTCGGTGACGTGTCGGGGTCTGAGGTTGGAACAGTGGCCATTTCGTATCCATTCTTGGTCTTTGATTTAGATGGTTGTTTCCTGTAGGGACGAGGCAAAAATATGTAATGTATATCTCAATATCTATCAGTTTTCTAATCCCCACTCGCTGAATCGATCGATCTCTCTCTCTCTCTCTCTCTCTCTCTCTCTCTCTCTCTCTCTCTCTCTCTCTCTCTCTCTCTCTCTCTCT
>JARBEQ010259322.1:0-10578 GCA_030265355.1 Tritonia tetraquetra
GTAACTATTTCTCTATTCTATTACTACAGTAACTATTTCTCTATTCTATTACTACAGTAACTATTTCTCTATTCTATTACTACTGTAACTATTTCTCTATTCTATTACTACAGTAACTATTTCTCTATTTTACTACTAACGTATTGTTCTATTGATTGTTTTCCCTTTAATGCATCAATTGAAATACAAACTAAAAGCCATGATCAGACCCTCTACTATCCCAGCAAAGCGATACACCCACCACAAGACAAGCTTTGGCATCAGCAAAATAACGTTACGAGTGTACATTATAAATAAATCAAATGCAGTCCTATAGGACTCGAAAAACGTTATGAAAATCTCCAGTTAAATACTATGAAAATTAACATCCCTTGTTCTCAATGGAGTTTTGTTTACATTTTTAACAATTCATCATTGTCTTTAATCCCCTTCTGTTGTTCACACTTCCTACCATTATCATGGGTGTCATCAGTTTATTAATACGACCAAAATATGACACATTTAACTTTATTAACACCTCCTGGTTTGCCGTTCGGTGGCAGGTTAACCTATAATGAATAAACTTCCTCCACTATTGCAACTTTTTTTCTTTGCATCAACTAAATCAAACTCCTCTTGTTTTTACATAACCAGCAAGGACTTCAGTCCACAGCCCAAGTCTACCTCATGGTTTAGTTCCTACCGGTTTACATTAAAAAGATTTTCTGAACATCTGACAACAATTTAAAAGACAAAAAAACCCCCAAAAAACAACAAAAACTAAACATGCCTGCCATGCAAAAATAGGGAGTAATAATGAATCCCTGCTAGAGGTTTCAATATAATTAAATAAAGAAGAAAACAGTTGAAGAAAGCTTTTTCCAGATATGTCCATCTGTCTGAAAGCTTTGCCATCAAATATTCAACAGAAAAGAAGGCAATAAAAAATTTTTTTTAAAAAGTTCAGCAACACAAAAATTCTTAGATCACAAATAGAAAAATCAAAACAAAACAGAAAATTGTCAGTTCTGAATAAATTCAAAGGAAAAAATCAAACTATCCTTTTTTTTAATGAGTGAAAAATTAGCTCAAGTGATGAATGGATCAGAGAAGTAAACAAATGAATTTACGACAGAATTTTTTTTGAAAACGAATAGCATTTTCGCTGCTAAAAAAAACTGTTGTTACGCAAACTTTTTCAGAAATAAGACATACAGTGTAATGACCAAAGGAACCAGGGCTATTGAAAGAATCATGAGATCTCAAAAGCCAAATAAAAGCAAAAGGTTCATTCCTTTGATTGTTTTTTTTTTCAAAATAATAAGGGTTTTTGTGTTTTTTTCAAAATCCTTCACAACATCCAAAACATAAAAACAGCGAACAAAAAAAAGTTGTAGCTTTCCACATGGTGACACCAGCAAGCCTTCTATTGTTAATGGCCAGGGTTATTTATACTAATATTTCCTTTCCACATGGCGACACCAGCAAACCTTCTATTGTTAATGGCCAGGGTTATTTATATTAATATTTCCTTTCCCGGCAGCACATCGATAATCACCGATAATCACATTTTCCATCCTTACTTGATACTATTTATCAATAACCTTTTAGTACCTTTCAGTGTAAGGTCTACTACTGCTTGCTTTCTTTATCAATAACCTTTTAGTACCTTTCAGTGTGTCTACTACTGCTTGCACGGTGTTGATTTCAGTCAAATAGATTCAGAGATTGGTCGCCATATTAATATGTGTCTGACTGGGGAGATCACTCTGGGATAAAAGTAATAGACAGGGTTCTCAAGAAATGTTTAGCATCAAACTCTTCTTCTTTCTTATCCAGTTCCCTGTTACCATTACAGTGTACGGCCCGTTCTATGAGGCGGATTTACTCTGGATCAAGATATTGGGCCAAGCAGGTGATCAGCCCACTGAAGCAGCATAGTTGTTGGAAGTAATTCTCCTGTTGTCTCCACCAGTCTTCACCTCCTACTGAGACACAGCTTTCACACCTGACCAAAAACGCTCTTCTCAAAGTCCCCCCTTCGTACTCCAGACTAGGATGGCCCCAGAGGACACATAAGGGACTATTGCCAGGTTGCACCATTTTCAAACTAAAAAAACAGCCAAACACATAAAAGGTTTGCAAATTTCACCACCAATATGCAAAAAAATTTCATTTTTAAACAATGACAACAGCAACAATAACAAAATAAAAATGAAATAAACAGGTTTAAATTGACAATAATTCAAGATAATAAATAAAATGCAGGACGAAAGAGAGGGAAATTGGTGACATAGTCCGAACATAAATAAAACCAGGCGACATAATAATCATGACATTACCCGTTTCAACCGGAAATATCTTTTCTTTGCCTGCAGAGTCAAAACGGTGGATTGGGGTGAAAAAAAGAAGGAAAAAAAAAAATCGAGAAAAAAATTGACAATCAAGACAGCAGATCTGAAAAGCATTCGGTTCACAAGAGCCAACCTTGTCATTCCTCTATACACTACAAACATTCACAGCTCAAAAACGTTAACTTTACATTTCACTAGTTATCAAAAAAAAAAATTTAAAATTCATTCCTTTCTCTCTACTACACATAATATATATATCGGTGGTTCAAGTCTCAAAACTCATAAGTCTGCGATGGTTGAAAACATTTTTTTACCCCGAAAAGACGCGCTGAAGCCTCAAGCATCATCTCTATAAATATCTTGCTGTTCTGACCAATAGAAATGTGTTATTTTGTCACATGATCATGTACGTAAGAATGTTGTTTTTTCCCTTTCCTGTGAAGTAGCCCGGACTTACAAGACTTGAACCAACGATATGAAATATACACACATACATAGCTTAATTATGTAAATTTCATTCGTATACTACATGGCAAGTTATGTTACTAAGCAAAATAAAAGCGTTTTAATTAGTTTCATACTTAAAAACTAACTCTAGCATCCAGCACTAACAAGGCATAGTGTTCTATATCATCATCATCATCATCAAAAGCAGTGATTTCATTAACACCAAGGTTAATAGGATTCATGTGTCTCATACCACAATAAGCTGGCAGGCTCTGTTAAATTTCACCGGATCAAGATACTAGGCCAAGCAGGTGACCAGCCCACTGTGACTTTTTTTGTGGTAGGAATCTTCTCAATTTTCAACTGCCAAGTGTCTTTTAACATGCACAACTTGCACACGGGACCTCAGAATTTCCATATATAAGAAATAAAAGGAGACCCTCCCAAACACCCCCCCCCCCCCCTCCTCTTTTCTGGAAACATATAACCTGTGTAATTTTTAAACCCCAAAATTAGAACCCTGCCAACAGATTTCTGGTTTTTTAGCATGCTAAGCAGATATTAGTCATAAACAGCAGTAAATGTAGCGGCGCCGAAACAAAGAATTCAATGGAGATTTTCAATGGAAACACATCTTAACATTCAAATCTACCTCCGTTATGACAGGGAGGGGCGGAAAGGAATTAAGGATTATAATAAGAGAGAAAGTCAAAACCAAAGTTAGAACCACTAAAGTTAAGATATATTATTTGTGAAACAATAATAAATAAATAGATGAAGAGAAAGTATTATCAGTGGTGGATGACACATTGAAATGGGGGGGGGGGCACACCAACACAGTTTTGGTCATATGGTGTGCTGGGAAATAGTACGATGATAGTTTAAACTAACAGAAAGAGAAACAGAAGAACACCCCACCATTGTTTATTACACAGACAAGAGAAAGAGAGTTTTGGGGAGAGGGGCAATAACTCTAGATACACAAGATATGAAAACAAGATATTATGTAAGGTTGATTGTGGGGAGATAATAAAAATGCGATGAAAACGATGACACAAAAAAAAAAAAAATATGACAAAATGATAACAAAGGACTTTGACAACTTTCAAAGGAAATGACAATAGCATCCAAGGCAAAAACAATTCAAGACGACAATTTTTTTCTTAAACAAATTTTTTTCCTGTAATGAATTTCAAGAAGTCCAAAAAAAGAAAAAAAAAGAAGATAGAATGCACTACTAAAGTAGGGAAACTGTAGTATGATAATGTTACAAGGTATACAGTGAAAACAACCAAAGCAAAAAAGCATCAGTATATCTTGATATGATTTTCATTTCAAGGCAAACCAAAAAAAGAAGAAAAAAAAGATCCACCACAACAGCAAACAAGCAAGGACAAGGGATCAAATAGCTTTATAAGAGAAATCATGGAAAGATGGGGGGTATCGTTCAATTTACATAGACGGTGCTATGGGAAGGGATGGGGATATATATATCATATGTCCTAATAGTTTCCTAATCCATCTCGCTGAAGGTAGGAAAATGTTTGAAGTGCCCGAAAAACACAGAAAAATAGCCATAGAAAGAAAAGTGGAAAAGTTGACAGTGGGAATCGAACCCAGACCGCGGTGTACGACAGCACCACCTAGTCAGAGGCAGAGGCCACGCTCTAACCAACTGAGCTGATTGAAGGGAGGAAAATGTGAAAGTGCCAAAAAAAAAAAAACCAGACATAGAAAAGAAAAGTAGTTTTGTCATCTGTGAGGATCGAACCCACACGCGCTAACAGCAACTCTCCGCCTTGCCAGAGATAGTGACCCACAAGCACGACCACCTGAGCCATCCATCACTGAGGTAATTTCAGTTGGAATCCGTCTCAAAAAACGTGTTGCCAATTCGCTACTCGGCCAGTTTTCAACCAACAATCGAACAGAACTGAAGAAATTCAAGACACTGAAAATAAAATTCAGCCGTACAAATCTGGAACATTCCACATTCAGGCCTGCTTGCCTAAGGACTATCATTGTGGTAAATCACAAGACAGTAAAAGAACCAATTACAAACAAGCCCTGTTTATCAACAGACAAAGTCTAACCAAAGATGGTCGGTAATACAGTGGACACTCCTTTTTAAAAAAGAGTCTCGGCTTATCTTGACTATTCCTCGAGAAATGTTTAGTTCTGGAACAGTCTTATGAGGACGAATATCATTTTAAGAGCAAAGAAAAACGTTTTACGGAAGGAAATGAAGTTTCCATACACAAAAGAGTAACATAGTTGTTACCTATTGAGTGGTTAAAGAGCAAAATAGTAACGTATTACAAGGGTCATATAATATTGTGATGGGATATGTTACAACAACAAAAAGAGTTAAAATACAAAGAAATAGGGAATGTTGCAAGCTCACCAATGAGTTTGGGTTTTGAGTATATTTAATATTTCATGACCAATTTATAGAGGAATGGAGACAACTGACACGGCATGCATCAACAGCAACCCCCAACAATAAGAAGATGCTGAAAGTTAAAAGATGAATATTTCAATTCACAGCGATAAAAACAGAGGACTGTATTTTCACATGCTTGCCTGCATCCAAAAGGAATAAATGCAAACTTTTCCTCATACTCGACACAAGAATTATTCTACAAGATGTGCAAACAAGGGGAAACAGATGTGAAAACAAGGAGAAACAGATGTTACCAAGGCACACAGATCTTTCATGGAAGTAAATGATAATATGGCACCAAAAATGAAATAATGAAAGGCAACGCTTCTTGTTCATTGGCCGTGGTCATTAAAGAAAACGATGATTTAGGATTATGCATCATAAACAACAAAAAGTGACTATTAATATGCATAGAAGGTAAAACCGAAAGGCTTCCACAATACAATCTTAAAGAATGGTTTGCAAATTAAGTAATGAACATTTTCCAAGAAGACATCATGCATAGAATAGTCCGCCATAAAATCTTGGGGCATCTAATCATATAATTATTATAGAATGTACATATGCTGCTCTAGAGACAAGTTTAGCTTATAGGCTACAAAACAGACTGAAAACCAGCAGAACCTAATATCAGGATGACTTTGAATGGATGAATGTTGCTGAAGCTACAAAAGAATAATGTAGTACAAAGAGATGGCACAGTTATTCAAAGGCTAAAGCAGGATGTATAAGTACGCCCAAAAGAAGTCCAAGCATGCAAATTAGCCACACTAGAAATGCTTTTATCGCACGCAGACAGAGCCGAAACAGGAAACTTGACGATAACAAATAGAAATGGATGATGGGTTATAGTATCAGGATGGTTATGAATCGGGCTGTGTGAGCAGTAACATAACTTGTAACAATCTAAAAACGGGTGAACTCTCTACCTCAGACATGTCAGAGCTCTGGTTGGCCACATAAAATATGGAGGCCGCTTTGCCTTTGCGGACAGCGGCGTCCGATTTGGAGCGTGCCACGGCAGCGCTGCCCACTCTCATCTCTGGGCTCATCTCCCCTGACCGGCCCATTTGAGCCGGGACTGAGCTCTGCTTGGTGTGTTTGATGCGCTGATGCGAGGAAGGGGAAGAAGTGCGGTGTTGCAACTGCTGTGGAATTATTGAATTACATTCAAGGTGAGTGGTGTGAGATAAATTATGTAAGAAGAGCATGGAGTTACAGGAAACCTGCCACCAAATTCCATAAACATCTTTTCTTTCTTCAATGTCAAATTTCAAATACCCTCTTGCTCTAAGCTAAAACTAAATGCCTCTTCACTTTTGAAAAAATCTCATTCATCGAGATCACAATTTGATAGATTTACAGAGAAAAAATAATTTGGCGAGACGAAACCCAACTTTGAAAATAATCACAATAAAGCTTACTTTTTTTCTTGATCAATACAGACTATTTGACCATCTAGCTCCTCGCCCTAGAAATGAGCCCATGGTAGCACCCCATCTCATACTCATTGCTAAGCAAAGAAATTTAACCCAAACCAATTCCTATGCTGGGTATTAAGTCCTAATCTCTTTTTTTTTTTAAACAAAACACTTTCTCTTAACAAATTACAGTTATTCGCATTTCAATCTCTGTAAGTTCAAGTATAAGTCCATCATAATTTCCCCTTTTTCTTCTCTCTTTCATGAATATTGGACTACTCATAATTCTTTACAAATGTCTCCGATACTTCTGAAAAGTACTAACTATTTCCCACCAAACTCAAATGCATAATTTCACAACCTCAATCAGAATTTATACGAATTGTCACAGGAGGAGGAGGAGGGAAAAGGAAAATACAATAAATGGGTATTCATAGGACAAAAGCAGGTGAAAAGCTTTTGAAGTAAATAAGGGATTTAGATAAAGAAAATATCCATAAGAAAAAGCTGTTAATTGGGTTTGCTGTTAGTGTGTATATATAAATTTGTATATATTGTTTACTCAAATATTGGGTCAGACTAATAATTCTATCTTGATTTATGAAAATAAAAAAAATACGAAAAAATGGTAACTTTCGTTCCAAGGACAATGAGTAAAACACTTTCATCGATTGATACTCATGATTTAGAGTGCAAGGCGACATGTCACAAATGACCAGAAAGCGTCAGACAGTGTGTAAATTAGGATTTGTACATTGTTGCGGTCTAAGACGCGTCCATTAGAGTACATAATTGAAAAGTGCCAGGACACCAAAACAATACGCTATCCCATCGGGTCTCATCAATGTCGTGAGGAAGTGAAGATAGCTGACAATATTTCTCAAGAGTCGTAAAAAATAAATTTGCATAAATATAAACTTGAAATTGCAGTACAATATATTCATTCATGTCAAGCCTCATCAAAAGGCATCAAATACAATTCAATTAATGCTATCATATAAATTCAAGTCAGGCTTTGTCCTGAAACTGATTAACCATAACGGTTAGTGCATGTGATGTGTGTGGGGAAGGGGAGGATTGGCTCCTATAAAAGGGAATATAAAGATGGACAGGGAGGAGGGGTTTTTTTTAAGAGCCAGATCAACAACATATTATTACAATATTATAGATAAGAAGCAAAATTACAACTAAAACGACAATACATAGGTAGCGAGGGGAGGGTTTTAAAATAAAAATGGGGAAATAAAACAAAAACAATAAACATTTTTACAAATTAAAAGGAGAATTTTAATAAAATAATGAATAAAATAATACTATTGTATTAAAGCAGAGGTAGGAGTGCAAAGTTCAATGAGATGGAATGGTGAGATAGGAGAATAGGGTCGGATTGTTAGGGTTTTGTTTGGCGTCCTTTCTTAATCATTTTACCGTTAATGTCTGGGTTCAAGTTTATCTTGACAGTTATCTCCTCCAACCTACCTAGGCTGGTCACTTCCTCTTCTTCTAAGCCCTGATACTTCCTCTTCTTCTAAGCCCTGATACTTCCTCTTCTTCTAAGCCCTGATACTTCCTCTTCTGCTAAGCCCTGATACTTCCTCTTCTTCTAAGCCCTGATACTTCCTCTTCTGCTAAGTCTATCTCTTGGTATTTTGAATTAAGTTTTAGTTTTATACCTTAGTTTGGCTGCTATCTCATCACTATTGTTTTTGTTGGAAGATAAGACAAGACACATCTCACAAACGCAGGTGCCTCAACCTTAGACAAGATGATAAATATTAATTGCAGCTTCATATTTGACGCTGAGAAAAGTAATCTGTAATTTTCTTAAAGTAGTATTTTGTCTAGGGGGTGACAAAATATAAATAAACACTAGAAACAAGGTTAGACTTCGGCACCTTGGAGACACTAGTGACATACTTTGTTTTTCTCTCTAACAATTCAAAAAATGTTAGTCTTAAGTTACACCCTTTTTAACACAAGTCCACGGCAGAACCTTAAAAATTGTTGGCTTTTTTCTCTCTCTATCTGATTATGTCATGAAATTGTATTTGGATAGGAGAGTTCAAATAAAGATAATATAGACAGAAACAACAACATGATAGATAGTGAGGGGTAAACGTGCAGTAAAGGTGGGAATGCAACGAAGGAATTTGAAAACAACATTTAACCAAAACAAAACGAATCAAAAAAAAATCGTTAAGAATTTTTTAAAAATATTGATGGGGAAACAATGGGGAGAGTGGAAAAAAAGTTGAGGGTTTTTTTCCAGAATAGAGGAACGACTTTGTTTTTAAATAATGAAATAATAGAAGAACAGTGAGTTAAACATTTGGATAGTCAATTTAGTTCAGATAAAAGATGTCTGAGTGGTTAAGAAAGCTGACTTCAATGGTGAGGGGTGTGGGTTCGAGTCCAGCCGGAGACATTTTGGTGTCTTCTTGGGGCAGGAAAACTTCAGTCTCCTTTCACCCATGTGTAGACATGATGGGAAATAAATCTCAACTTGAGAGTTGGAAAAGTAAACTGTGACAGACCAGTACCTTGTCATGAAATTGACAAATTGTTAGTTGTCTGCTTCTTCACATTCTGTTCCAATCAAAACTGAATTAAAAACACAATCATTTTAAGACAATAATCAAAATATAGATCCATTTCATTTCTTAAAATTCGCTTTTACCAAGCCAATAAATAAGTTATATATTTTCTTTAATATTTTTTTTGGAGGCAAAACTATAAGTAACCATTAGCAAACAATAGATTCGTTTTGATTGGACAAGAATATTTTGAAGATTGTGCCATCATAGTAGATCATGTCTTAATCTAGAAGAGATTGAGGGAATTACACCCTTAACCTTCCCATTGAAATTCCTGCCTTCGACCATCGACCTCAATGTGAAATTCCTGCCTTCGACCATCGACCTCAATGTGAAATTCCTGCCTTCGACCATCGACCTCAATGAAAATCCCAAATCAGAGTGGGAAATATCACACAAGCACAATGCAACACAATTTTGTTTTTGTATATTTGTTGTCTATCTTATGGACATTCATCAGCAAAAATGAATCATTTGACATTGTCAACACTAGATAATAATGATACAGATTTCATAGGTACATACAGTAATGATCTTGAACACACGGGAATTCAATCAGATAGGAGGAAGGCAGAAAAAGGAAAGAAAGAGAAAAGAAGGAAGAGAGAGAGGGAGAGAGAAACAGATACAGGAAAGAGACAAGAAAGAAAAGAGGGAGAAAACTATGTCTAACAAACACACACACACAAATTTTAAACAAATCTAATCAACACCCTCCTTGTAACGAGTTGAACGAGGTACCAACTAACATATGATGTATCGCTTAATCTGCTTGTAACGAGTTGAACTAGAGGTACCAACTAACATATGATGTATTGCTTAATCTGCTTGTAATGAGTTGAACTAGACGTACCAACTAACATATGATGTATCGCTTAATCTGCTTGTAACGAGTTGAACTAGAGGTACCAACTAACATATGATGTATCGCTTAATCTGCTTGTAACGAGTTGAACTAGAGGTACCAACTAACATATGATGTATCGCTAAAAAAAAACTAAAAAACTTGCAATCGATTTTTTTGTATCACGTGAATACAAGACTTCCAACCGATGATTTAAAACTTACCCAGGACTGGCCGGAAAACTGTTCAAAATTGCCGTGTTCTGAGTCTGAGTATCGGTTGGGCTTTGAGATCATGTAGGTTGGAGTGGTAGGGGGCTGCGAGTGGTAGAAAACACACAGAATAAATTATGTTCCTACTCTTCATAGTGAAATTACAAGGTTTGGTAAACAAAATAAATTACCATATTATTATCCCTAACAAGATTTGGAAGGGAGCAGGCACCATAGAATGATAAATCAAGGTATGGAAATGTTATGAGTGCCAGAAAAACACA
>JARBEQ010259332.1:0-10577 GCA_030265355.1 Tritonia tetraquetra
GGGGGTTAGGACGCGGTCGACACAGAATATGTCATTTCAGCTAGGACTAACAAGAGGTACAAAATAAATGTAGAGAGAAAACCCCATGAATTCTTGGAGCAGGGAAACCAATGTTGGCCTAATAATCCATGGGGAAAAAGCACTGTAACTGTAAAAAGCACTGATAATTAATGTCAACAAAGAACAACAGGTTGTTGTCAAGGCATTTGCTCCTCAAAGACAGTCCTTGGCTATGGCTCCTAGTCAAACAATTCATTCCAGCAATAATAATAATAATAATAATAATAATAATAATAATAATAATAATAATAATAATAATAATAATAATAATACAATCGATACCAGAGGAATAGAAAATCATGTCAACAGCTCGTCGGCATGTATCTAAAAATACAATTGTTCATCACAATACAACCCGAGTCCACAGGGAAAAGGGGAGAGGTCACATTTCCCATCATCACATCCAAATCCAACCAGGAATACAATGACGGGATTTGAAGGAATATTACACTTAGGGTACCTTTTGTTGTAGAAAGGTTCCCAATCCCGTTTTCCCTGTGGACCCTTCTGTATATATATATATATATATATAATATAAGCCATGAATAGAACCAAGAACAAGAACCAGTTGTAAAAGCCACCATAAATATTGACATGGTATATCTATCTATGAACAATCCAAATAGTATTATGCATCACATGAACACAAAGAACGTCGCCGTCATCGTATTATTCATACGATTATAGCATACGAGATGAAGATACAGACAACTAGTACAGGAATGACCAATCAATGGATGACCAGTGTGGTCGTCGTCGTCACGCATAGAGGAATGAATGGGAATGAATGAATACGAGTACGGAGAGAAACAGACGGAAAAGGAATGACTCCTGCTGTCAAATAGAAACCTATGGTACAGTCAAGTCCATGTACATATCATACAAGTCTTTACAATTCTTCATCATTATCATTATTATTACACACACATCATCAATACGATTCGAGTCATAGATATGAGTAGTAAGCACCTTTTGAGTTGATTCAACTAGATTCAAGTAAGGGGGACAACTCTAACATAGGCATCAGTTAGCGGAAGAAGAAGATTCCAAGCAGAAATAGAGACCATGCGCATGGGGCAAAGTTTACACAACTTTCAATATTTACATGTTATAATAATATACAAAAAATATACAGTAGGTTATGTACGCATGGGCACAATATGATACGTAATACATATCATAAAGATTAGATATCAAATGAATTCCGTGAAAGCAAAAACACCTTGGGACTGTTGAGGAGTTTTTCCATGAATGTGAGTGTTGTTGAATATCCTATCGTATCTTCTATGCATTGTCATCACACTCGTTGTCTTTGTCCCTTGTTTGTTGGCCTTGTGGTGTCGGGGTTATCCACAGCCAATAAAATCTCTCCTCTCTCCATTAACTAATCCGTCTAATCCATCGGGGAGGACATTGTGAAAACTCGGACTATTGGATTGCTTACCCATACCAACTTGCTTTCTAGAATATTAGGTCTAGGGACTGTGGCATCCATACAAAGTCTATCTAATTGGTGTCAACAAATATTGTGTTCCAATTTATCACAGCCTCACGTCTGTCCGGGAAATCCTCTATGCTACACAACGAAACCATAGGAACAACACAGGTCGTTTCATTTCCTTGGACGAGACCAAGGGTTGCATACATGATTTATAACCAAACCTCTAAAACTGTGGATAACCTTAGAACTAAACCTCTAAAACTGTGGATAACCTTAGAACTAAACCTCTAAAACTGTGGATAACCTTAGAACCAAACCTCTAAAACTGTGGATAACCTTACAACCAAACCTCTAAAACTGTGGATAACCTTATAACCAAATCTCTAAAACTGTGGATAACCTTACAACCAAACCTCTAAAACTGTGGATAACCTTACAACCAAACCTCTAAAACTGTGGATAACCCTATAACTAAACCTCTAAAACTGTGGATAACTATAACCAAACCTCTAAAACTGTGGATAACCCTATAACTAAACCTCTAAAACTGTGGATAACATTATAACCAAACCTCTAAAACTGTGGATAACCTTATAACCAAACCTCTAAAACTGTGGATAACCTTATAACCAAACCTCTAAAACTGTGGATAACCATGGCAAGATATGTAAGACAAGACAACGGAAACAACCGGTTGGAAATCGCATGTAACTATTCGTAGCTTGTTAGTTATATGTCCTCTTTGAATCGGTGATAAAACAAATCGAGACCAAAGACTATTTTCAACCCCCCGCCCCCCTTAAATGTGACGGTTAATCGACCATAACACTGCTACTTTTGTTTTCAAAGCACACGACTACCGTTTCTTCACTGGGCAAAATGTTACAAAATGATCAACTTTTCATTTGAAAAGACTTGAAGGGGAACATTTGTGTGTGAGAAAATCTGAGTCTATCCTACGAGTGTGAGAGTTCCAAAGATTGCATGGTCCAGTTCTTGCTTGCCTGTTGTCCCATGGCTACAGGTGTTTCATCGTGTCTCATAGAGTCTGTTTCGCATACTTGAGGGGCACCAGTAGTGGCCTGCCTGGACTCATTCATTGCTTGACACGGCTCGTTCCCGGGACTCCATCCATCAATCTGTGAGGAGACAAATAAATTCAATATCAACATTTGACCTCATGGTCATCACTCACCAAGTTTGTGTTGGTCACTAAGACTGCTTGCCAAAACATAACAGTCAATGAACTCTTATCCAAAACAGTATGGAGAGACTCTCTCCAAACACATAACAGTCAATGAACTCTTATATCCAAAACAGTATGGAGAGACTCTCTCCAAAATAGTGCAAATCATGACAATTCAACTCTTTCTTTCTTATCCAGTTCCCTTTTACCATTACAGTGTAGGGCCAGCACTATGAGGCTGGATTTCTCTGGATCAAGATATTAAGTCAAGCAGGTGATCAACCCACTGTGACCTTTATGGCAGGAATTAATTTTGCCCGGACAGCGGCCTTGCTGCCTACTCCTGATTGATTTTCAACTGCCAAGGGTTCTTTAACGTGTGCAACGTGTACACAGGACCTCAGAGTTTATCGTCTGTCTCTGATAGGACTAGGTTCTTTGATCCCACCTACCTGAATAGGATCAGGAGAGTGGAATATAGAGTTAGGCGTCGATGCGTTCACAGTTACAATAAACAGAAAATGAAAGGACTAGCAAGGCTTGATTTCCGTCGCAAGACCCAGTCCTACTTTTTAATTCATAGAAATAAGACTTCCAGTTTGATCAAAACATGGATCGGAATGTGTGAGTAGACCTTGGTCCCACCTTTGTAACTTCCAAGTGTTCAAATGGGACTAGTAAAATGCTCACTGTAAGAATGAGAGACATGAAGAGTCAAAGTTTAAAGTTTAAAGGTTACACACCCTTGGCAAGATATTATGAAGAGTGCAAAATATGCTTTCAAAGCAACATGGTTTGTTTGTTTACTTGTTGGTGTGTTAGGGTGCTATCGACACAGAAAGCTCATTTCAGCGCCCGCTACACAGCTGTTTCCCAAACAGGCAAGAGTCAGATGTCCAGTCGTATGGTTAAAAAATCAATTCCAATACATTTGTACATCATGTGTCTAGAGGTCGTGAAAGGATGTATGCGCCTAAAGTCGCGACTCCCAGATAAAAA
The DNA here is from genome assembly GCA_030265355.1 of Tritonia tetraquetra. Lineage (NCBI taxonomy): Eukaryota > Metazoa > Mollusca > Gastropoda > Nudibranchia > Tritoniidae > Tritonia > Tritonia tetraquetra. The sequence continues at coordinate 3,687 of JARBEQ010259332.1, forward strand.
TTTATTATTACAATTTGCGATTTAATTAAAAACGTTTGCATGCATTAAAAGGGAAATAATGTTTCTAGGATCGACCAGCTTTAAAGCAACATGTGGATGTCATCTCAAACAACTTCTCTAGTTGTTTGGTAGGAGAGAACACCGGTCCTGAACTCAAACAGTCACCATTTTAGTGCCACCAGGACCAGGAATAGATGAGTGAAGTTGGTGGAAGTAGATTTGATAACATCAAACATTATAATTGATATTTTACTGTTTATACTTTATGGGTAGAGCCAGACAAGGTGAGATTGTAAAGCATTGAGAGCTATTAAAACTGATAGAAGATATCATTGAAGCTTTGATTGAAACCATCTGTTCCACCACAGACAGGATGATGATGATGATGATGATGATGATGATGATGATGATGATGATGATGATAATAATAATAATTATAAAATTTGTATATAGCGCCTTACCCTGTGTGAAACAGGCTCAAAGCGCTGTACATTTGCAAAGAAAGTAATGATAAAAGCAAATTAAAAAGTAATACATTAAAATATACAATGGTCACAAATTAAAAAGGAAGGCTTTCAAACGAGCTTTGAAACAGTCTACACTATCAATGTATCTGATATGTCCTGGGAGAGAGTTCCAGAAAAGGGGAGCCGAATAGGAAAAAGATTGTTCGCCAATTTTGCGGCTCATTTTAGGTTTAACAAGCACACGATTATCAGATGATGATGATGATGATGATGAGACAACATTTTATATGACACAAATACAGTAAAACCTCGTTATACCACCAAATGTGGGACAAAGTGAAAGATGGGGTTATAAAGAGAATGACAGTAAAATGAAAATAATGCAAAACAAGGGAGGTCAACAGTTTACCAATACTGGACTACATAATGACAGACATTACACAGTTAGACCCCTTGTTCTTCTCACTTGGATAATAACCCCTTGTTCTTCTCACTTGGATAATAACCCCTTCTTCTTCTCACTTGGATAATAACCCCTTCTTCTTCTCACTTGGATAATAACCCCTTCTTCTTCTCACTTGGATAATAACCCCTTGTTGTTTCGTGAAGCAACTCATCGTTTTGTGTGTATTCAACTTTTGAGTGACCCGCCGGTGAAGAGAGTTTGTGGCTTGTGGGTGGGAGTGGATTTCACGCAGGCGGTATAACGAGAGATATTTAGATTACTTTATTCATGAATGTAAATGATGAACTATTGGTGGATGGCTGTTTTGTTATCCAAACCACATTATACCCCCAAGGAGTGTTGTGGCCAGCTCCATGTCCCGCATTGCTGAACACAGAGCTGGAAAAAACTCTGGATCAGGTAGATAAGGCAAGCAGGTGATCAGCCCACTGTGTTGCCCAAGTTTTGGCCGTAACAATATTTACTGTTGCCTTGGTGGTAAACACCACAGCTATAAGGAAACTGATTAGATCTTGCCACATAAGGCCTGGATGGCTGTACGATGAGATATTTCACGGTTTTTTAATAGTATCCGTTCCATACCACCACAGCGAAAGGCAGGCTGGTGTGTGAGAATGGCGGTTTAGCGGGAGGCGGTGTAATGAGGTTTTACTGTACTATAGCAATACAACCTACCTTATGGATATTGTAGTTGATGGTGTGTGTCAAGGGACCTACGACTTGTTTCCAGCGGTATCAGCAGCCAGAGCCAGGCTTGTCGTATCTGCTCCTCCATTGACTAAGGCAACAACAGGGGGAATTGAGGGGACCAGTCCAAACATCTTAGGGTTGTTGTTCTCCTCCCCTTTCCTCCTCCCCGACTCCTTGTCCTTGTTGGTTACTACGATGGAGGACAAGTGTTCCTTCAGGGAAATACCCACACTCTTCTTAGGGCCAGACAGCGACGGTTTCACTTTCATTGTCGGATTTAACGACGACTTCTTCAAGGAACTGGCCGCGTCGCTTGTCAGTGCCGGCAAATGGGCAATGTTTTTGACAGCCATAGCATTATCCTGATTATTACTACTACTACTACTACCACCACCGCCAGCGGGGAGACTGGGCTTATTGTCAAACTGCCAACCAAACTGTGAGCCGTTGCTGTTGTTGGGGTGTTGGTGAAGAGTAGAACTGTCAGAGATGTTAATGTGTGGCTGATGTAACGATGATGATGATGATGATGATGATGATATAGAAGAGGCTACACTAGGCAGAGTTGGGTTTAAGGATGAATGGGATGGCCGTATAGCTGACTGACTAGATGAGGACATGGCAAAGCTTGAGGTATTGACTAGATGGGCTGCAGGCTCTTGGCTGCTGACAGATGACAATGACGATGTAGATGATAACGACGAAGAACTAGACAAATGCACGGGTGGGGATATCATTGTTGGTGATTGCAGTTGATGGTGAAAGACGGCATCGTCGGAAATGCTGGCAATTTTCCCCAGTTCCTGTTCCTTGGCCTGCAGCGCCGCCCTAGCTCTGGCCTGGCTGTCTCGCTTCCGGTTGCGACTCTTGGGAGGGGGCGGGGGCTGGTTCTGGGCGGCCAGACTCAATTCTCTCTGCTGCTGTACAGCTTGGGCCAGGATCTGATTGACAGCGTTGGCAATGTGTTCCTCGTCTTTGGCAACCTGGGGGTCCTTGACCTTGCTGCTGTCAGATTTCTTGGATTTGGACTTGCTTTTGGAGGCGGATTTCCCTGCAGTGGATAGTTTTGGGGCTGGGGGAATATTAGAGAGTGGTGATTTTGTAGATACAGTGGAATTGACGACGGCTTGCTCTGGCTGAGAAAGCACATTGACTACTTCATGAGGAGAAGATTTGTCAACTGGTTTACTAACACTCTCAATTCTGTTACTTGATGAGGACGAAGGCTGGCTGGCGACTTGTACAGCTGTGATTGGAACAGTCGGGATAGGAGTTGGCTTCGGTACAGTGTTGGCGGGTGGTCGTGTTGGCTGCAGGATGTTAACCGGGTTAGAGAGACGGCCCTGGGAGTTGATGGTGGCCACGGTGGGATTAGGAGCAGCAGAGCCCACTTGGACAGTTAGAGGTGAAGCCATCTGCTGAATCTGGTTGGGAAAAGCAGCTTGAGCTACCGGTGACAAAGCAGGATTGTTGAATCCCTGAGTTTGTTGGATAGCCTGGTTGACTTGAAGGCCCTGCTGGGTAACGACAGCATTCATCAATGTATTGGATTGGCTGGGGCATGCTGACACAGCCCCCGATAAAGCCTGGTTTTGGTTCTGGAGCACAGGGAGCATCAGCTGTTGTAATTGAAGCAATTGTAACTGTTGTTGTTGCTGCTGCTGCTGCTGAGCATTGAGGTTGACTGTGTTCCAGGCTTGCTGTATGCCTAGCGGGTTGAAGCTCGAGGCAGCAATGAGGTTTTGAAGCTGTTGGGTCTGATCTGAAATGGTCGCCTGGTTCAAGAGCTGGGTCACGTCCCCTTGAAGCCCAGAGGCAGGGGCCAGGGCTTGGGAGGAGCCAACCAACTGTACGACAGGCTGTACAGATTTGGCTTGAGGAATGACAAAGACTGGCTGATTGGCAGCAGAGTAGACAGATGCAGCATTGGCTACCGGCGTGTTCTGATTCAGGGTCGGAGGTCGGGTTCCTGTGAAGACATTAAGAATGTCTTTAGAGTTTGCTGTCAATGGAATGGTCCCTGTAGTCACATCAACAGTGGAATTACTGGCTATGGGTATGGAGGCGTTTGAAATGGTCAAGTTGGGGTGGCTGGACATGGACGGCGTGCAAGGTTTGGGGATCTGGGCGGTGGGTACAAAGGACGGTGACATCTGCTGCAGCGGTGGTTGTTGCCCTTGGGCTAGGATCTGACCTGCTGCCATAGCTGGGGAAAGCTGGGCCACGGAGGAGGGAGAAGCCTGTTGAATGGGGTTGGCTATGACCAAGGAATTGTTGAGACCCGGTATAGACAGCGTGTTCATGATTTGTGTGTTCTGTGGTGGAGGATGGCTTAACAGTTGAGTGGCTCTGCTGTGAGGGGTGCCCAAAAAAGGCTGCGTCTGTAGCATGGTCTGGTTGAGTCCCAGGTTAGAAATGACTTGAGACAGCGGCTTGGACACGTTGGTCACTACATTCATCGACACCTGTGGCATGGTCGATGCGGCGTTGATTGACATGACCTGTGGCTTCCCGTGATTCAGTATGATTGAGGTTTGGGGCGAGCACTGCGGTGTGTTCATACCGCTGGAAGAAATGGAAGCAGTGGTCGGTATGCCGACCAAAGAACTCGTGGACTGAAAAACTCTAGTGTAGGTGGGTGGTGGTTTGGCAACCTCTCCCAGCTTGACACAACCTTTAGCCGTGGGTGTCACAGGTTTACAATCTATATTTGTGTTGGTCGTGTTGTGGCCAGTCTTTCCTGCGTTCTTCTGGTCCAAAACATCACCAGCGTCTTTGATGGGTTCCATGGTACTCTTCCCCCCACCATTGGTGACATGTTTACTGGTGTTGTTGTTGTTCCACTGCTGTTTGATTTCTTTGGCCACACTATTGAACACCGTGACATTTTGAGCATTGTTGTTGTTGGCAGCCATTGTCACGTTGGTCCCACAGTTACTGTCACTAGACACAGTGATCTGGGTCATCACTTGCTGGATGGCTTCTCGAAGGCGCTCAGGATCCCCAGCCGAGTGCTGAGCAAGCACTTTCTGCAAGGCAGGAATATTCCAATTGTTGGAGGCCAACAGCTGAGACAGATCCCCATTCAATGAGTTTGTCTCACACTTGACGTCTACATTCTGTGCTGGGTAATTTGGCACATTAGACTTGTTGGTAGCACATGTAGCATCCACCACACAACTCACACTTGTAGCCGACAACGGCACTGTCCCTTTTTTCTTAAACGTACGATTTTGTTTCAATTTCACTTTACTACCAGAGTTTTTCCCGTGACCTCCAACTGTACCCTTTTCCTTGTCCACATCAATGACCTTGACCTCACACTTGTCAACCTGGTCACAGCTCTCTGTCAGTGTACAAGAGGAGTCGTCCGATGTCAGACCGGGCTGGGACGTTGCCGTCGGGGTTCCCACCACTCGCACACCGCTGCCCTCAATATGGTCCTCGGAACAACTAAAATCGTAGATGTCAGATTTGGACAAACAGTCCAACCCGTCCACAGTGTCCGATTTTTCCTGGTCACTTCCTGTCTGGCTGAGGTAAGCCGAGTCATTGTTTTCGGTGGTGTCAGAAAAGCTTTTGTTGCTTTCCACGTCTGTGTTTGCTTTATGGTCTTCTTCCTCTTCTCTACTCGTATCCAGATTATCATCGGCATCTTCTTCCTCGGACACCAAGGACACCGACTGGTCCATCGTTTGGTTCGGGGGGGATGGGTTGTCAGGACTGGGACAGCCCATGTTGGAACAGGACGATATGGAGCTGTTGATGATGGCCGCCTGCTGGGCTACAAACACTGTGGGATTCTCCAGGAAGGACACAGAGCTTGGAGGAAATGCTAATGGACTGTTCTTGGGGGCTGACGGTTTGGATGGGTTACAGGCAAAATCACTAGACAGTTTCTGTTTGTCTTTTTTAGCTTTAGAATTACCCCCCTTGCCTTTGTATTTTGTGTGTTGTGTATTGTGTGTGGTGCTTGGTTTGGAATCACTGTGACTGGGTAAGAACACAGCGTCTGAATCGTTTGGAGTGGACGCGGGTGTCACTTTGTGCTCTGAAAACCCAGACTGACACTGCCTGGGCAAGTGTGCCGTTTGTTTGTGACTGTGGAAAACGTGTATAGACTTTGGATGCTGCTGCATAGGGGAGGGGGAGGATGTGGGAGCATGGGGGTTTTCAACTGGCAAAGGCAAACAAGGAATATTGGTAGAGAAGGGTGAGGGTGTATGGCGGTGTGGTTGGGATTGTTGATGGCGGTGATGTCCCTTGGCCCCTAACCTCTGGCTAGGATGGTGATTGCTGTAAACCAAGTTCTGGGAAAAGCCTTTGGGCTGCCCGTCCTTATAGCATGGTTGAAATCCGGGGTGTTTACTAAGGGACGGGTCCGAGGCTGGATATCCTCCCATGGGGCTCAACGTATCCGTTGATTTGCTAGACAGAGGAGGTGTTGATATGGGATAGAAAACGTCATCTTTCTGCCATGAATTGTCTGATTCCGACAGTGGTGAGGATAAACTATTCCCGCCAGATGTACTGTTATGACGTAACATTGCGTGCTTGTTGACAGCATTCGTAATGCTCGTACGCAACTTTTTAGGTGGTGAGACGACAAGGTCATCCCCTGAATTTAGAGATTTAGCACTTTCTCTTTTCCGGACCAAAGCATTTTCTTCATCTGTCAAAAGGTCAACGAAAAAATCATGAAAAAAAATGTGCCAGGTACAAAATGGAATAAAACCGATGGAATAAAACCGATGGAATAAAACCGATGGAATAAAACCGATGGAATGAAACCGATGGAATGATGTGTTGTTTTGTTGGAAGCAATCAATTGCCTTCTCACTCCATGTCGCTGTAGACACAGACACCAATGCAATAAGGATCTATTTTAAAGTCAGTTTCCCAAGCATATAAAAATAGAAGAGAATTGAATAGGTATGAATCGGAAAAATCCTTTCCATAGACATCCTTGTTGACCAAATTCCACCATGGTCACATGCAATCAAAATTTATAAACTGGATTATTAAGCAATGGTGCCTGATCACTTTGTGACTTAATTTAGCCATTGCTTGTCTAAACGCTCCTGTACAATTTACTTCTTCTGAATAAAAAGATAGTGATTAGAAGAGAAAAATTTCTTCTGAGGAAATACAACAATACCAGCTATCGAATTTAAAAATCAAACTGCAATCCTCACAGTGGGTTGATCACCTGCTTGGCTTAATATCGTGATCCAGAGAAATCCAGCCTCATAGTGCTGGCCCTACACT
>JARBEQ010259343.1:0-10575 GCA_030265355.1 Tritonia tetraquetra
ATCCATCCATCTATATATCTGTATCTATATGTACGAGAGTGCACGCGTGTGTATGTGATGAGATAAGGGCTACATAGACACATTAATTTACCAAGAATGTCACGTGTTGTGATGTAGATGAGGGTAAATACATACAATTTGTGTTCATAACGAGCTCCCGTGGCTGCTGACGTGCAATAATTGCAATTCTCTCACAAAGGTACACACTACACACGGGTTATTATTTGGGTCCATCTTTTGTCCTGTGCATGCTGCTTAGGGAGGTCCACAACCCGGGTCGCTGTATATGTATTGGAATGGAACGCGTGGAGAATAGGGAAAAGGGCCCTGCGTTCACTGGTGGACTTTCAATGTCTGAGTGCTGGTTTTGGAAGTGGTGGCAATGTTGTGGTGATGATAATGGCGGTGATGATTTTGATAATAATAATGAATGTTGTGGTGGTAGTAAGGATGATGGCGGTGATGATTTTGATAATAATGGTGGTGGTGATGATTTTGATAATAATAATGAATGTTGTGGTGGTAGTAAGGATGATGGCGGTGATGATTTTGATAATGGTGGTGGTGATGATTTTGATAATAATGATGAATGTTGTGGTGGTAGTAAGGATGATGGTGGATGATGATGATGACAATGATGGTGGTGGTGATGATTTTGATAATAATAATGAATGTTGTGGCGGTAGTAAGGATGATGGTGAATGATGATGATGGCATGCGGTTAACGCTTTCGCTTCGTGAGCAGAAGGTCCTGGTTCGAATCCCGGCGGCTACGTTTGAGATTTTTTACTTTGAGCTTACTTGAGTGTTATGGCTCTGACCCTGATGATTATGGACTATAATTCGGAGGTCTCACCTTTGATATGATATGACCTAAAATGTGTCACCAAGGGCGTAAAATAACTTTTATTCTGGTAAGACAATGGGAGCGGATATAGGAGATGAATGGCGCGAGAACAACCCTGGCCTGTGGGGGGAGTGGGGTCGTGTAGTCAATGGCTGAGGTATCGTATGGTCTCCTATTGATTATCTATTCATGATAGCAAATTATGTATTCGCCATTGTTTGGAGGGAGTTCAAAAGCAGATAACTCACACAGGCCCATTCATAATGACACCGGGCCACTTTAGGCGCACTTCCTTACACCCCCATTCCACATGCGAAATTCGCATCCGTCAAAAACTGGTTCGTTTCCCGTCTTTTTTCAATGAGAAATTTGGGCAAAAGGAAATGGTTGTTGAAACAATGGGGGAATAAAAGAACCATTTTTTGACAGATGCGAATTTCGGGTGTAAGGAAATGCGTTTCAAATTTCATGATTCATTCCCACGCATAAATAAAGGCCTTTATTGACGTAAACCGTCTGATGGATTTGAATGAAACTCGACAGATTGATATAGATTATACTTGGCATGATATATAACAGACAGCAAGAGTGCTCAGTTCCAAACAATCGAAGTTTTACAGTAATTTAGAAATGCGTGTTTTGATTTTAACATGTAAGAGGTGATTACAGTAAAACTTGGTTATACCACACCCCGCTGTACCGCACCCCGTTGTACCACACCCCGTTGTACCGCACCCCGTTGTACCGCACCCCGTTATACCACACCCCGTTGTACCGCACCCCGTTATACCACACCCCGTTATACCACACCCCGTTATACCACACCCCGTTGTACCGCACCCCGTTATACCACACCCCGTTGTACCGCACCCCGTTATACCACACCCCGTGATACCACACCCCGTTATACCACACCCCGTTATACCACACCCCGTGATACCACACCCCGCTGTACCGCACCCCGTTGTACCACACCCCGTTGTACCGCACCCCGTGATACCACACCCCGTTATACCACACCCCGTGATACCACACCCCGTTATACCACACCCCGTGATACCACACCCCGTTGTACCGCACCCCGTTATACCACACCCCGTTGTACCGCCTGCTTTTTGTCACAGTAGGGATTGGATAATTTGTTCCCTCAAACCTTCGTTATAACGCCATTCTTTTTATAACGCCAACTTTCCTTGGGTCCCAGCGTTGGCGGTGTAATGAGGTTTCACTGTAGTTTGTTTTTCAAGCGTCATTATCTATTAAATTCTAATGTTTAGAGTCACATTAATAGAAATTGTGAACAAGAAGAGAGGAATTTGCCGCTGTGGAAGTACCGCAAATGCTAAACGTGCGAACAGATTGGGAGTGAGCAAGGAGCTTATAGTATTACTAGTTAAGCTCCTTGGGACTGAGCTCTCACTCACTTGTTTTATATCCATAAAAGTAAAAGAGACAAAATACTGATGAAAATTGCGCGTCAAACAGAATGGGTCGGATTCTTCTTATTCATAAGTATTTTTTACCTTTCATTTTTTGACGTAAAACGAATGGGAGCTCACAGCCTTAAAACGGCCCCTGTTTTAAATCAAACAGCTGTTTAAAATAGCATGTCATCACCATGTTTCTGCTTCACGCATCACTGCGTCGTTTCTAGTCCGAGTGTCAACTGTAGATCGATTTCTTTCAACGGAACAGCGGGTGAAAAAAAAAAGTCTTCTCTTTTCCCCAGCCACGTTAATATAGGATCATTTTGAAATAATCGGAGCGAGGGGGAATATTAACCTGCAGGAGTTGCAGTCACCGTTTTGAACGAATTGAACAAATAATACAACTGAATGAATGATAAGATTCGGTGGGCATAAAATCTTTTTTTTTACACTTCACACAAAATCGTCTGTTTTGAATCCTGTTTAGGAGTGTTTTCTTGTGGGGTTTTTTCTCGATCAATATCCTGTTTTTGTCTGCCGATTATGTCCTGTTTTTTTGTCTGATGCGGTGTCCTGTCATTATTTATTTGGATTGGCAGATTTGTGCTGGATTGTTTATAATCATAAGCGTTTGAAAAAGAAGAATCTCATGTCCTGCCCTTTACGACATTGTGGGGTCGTTTCAAACGAGGGTTTTCCATTTAAATCCCTTGTCCTTTGCGTCTGGAATGTTCCATGTACTTTGTTTGTTAGGGCTAGCTTTGAACCTTGTGGAACGACCTGTCTCTCCTCGATATTATAATGAACTGTTCATCTTGGCCTCCATCTGCCGACCCCGTTCTCATATCAGCTTATTGCGTCTCTACCCCCTACTTTGTATCGTGATTGTCCATCGTCATCACCACCATTCATCACCTCGCTAGGGATATAGGGTCACGCTACCGCCACTCCTGAATTACTACCTATTTATCATGCTGCAGATATCAGTATGTCGCCTTATTATGTGGAAAAATCTGCCGTAAATATTGTCGTGGCCAAAACGTGACGCTCGTTGACCATTCAAGCACAGGCACAGTGGGCTGATCACCTGCTTGCCCTTTCTACCTGATCCAAAGTTTTCCAGCTCTGTGTTCAGCAATGCTCGACATGGAGCTGGGCGCAACTCTGCTTAGCGGCAACATGCGCTACGGATATCGATATACTTTTACATCACAGTGGGCTGATCACACGTCCTCTTTGGCCTAATATCGCCACATAGAGCGGGCCCTACATTGTAATGGTAACAGGGAACTGGATAAGAAAGAAGAGAGATAGACTTTTATATATTTTGCATGCTTAGACACCACGATGCATAAATTTCATTATGCATTTTCATCATTCATCGGCTTACTGTTAATGAGCAAGTTTGAGTTATGCATAAGGATGTAACGAATGTATTGTTGGAATTGTCATGAACGAAACGATCTCCATGGATTGTCTTCTCGTCACCAGAAACTCAAACGATCAAGGAGTTGCGGAGATGAAGGAAGTAGTTCCCAGTCCAAGGTCACCAGAAAAAGTCTCTCGTCTGCTCCTGACGAATGCAACCTGTGTTATAGTAGGACATCCGAGTATGAGGGCAAAGGTCAAGGAGAGATTTTACTCCACTGCAAAGATTGTTCTATCAAAGGTAATTGTGCTAGATGTTGAAATTGAAAACTGCTAATCTGATTTTACATTGTTACATTGCTTCAAGTTGAGTGGTAACGAATATAATTGATAGAATTGACAGAAAGAGAAACTACTTCGCTATTTTTTTTCCAATTTGCAATGACATGAGCCCATGCTAAGTTTAGGGGAAAATAGCTCTCTTTCCCCAATATTTACATACTTATTCTGTCATATAAAGTTTTTTTGGGAAATTTGTCGTCACACTACAAAGAGGAAAAGATAACTCTATTTATAGGTCTTGTGTCTTTGGCGATATGGCCATTGATAGGCCATTTACATTTGTTCGATGTTCACACATAGTTATTGATCTCTATATAACAACTCCATATTCATGTTTATAACACAGGGAATATATTAAAGAGAGCACGACTTAAATAACTAGAAATGGTAATAATGCATGGTCTGGGGGAATCAGGAGTCAGTTTTTATTGTTCAACCATTCCATATATACTTTTGTTGTATACCGTACATGTATTATGCCATGTATAGTATGTTATACCTCCGATAAAAGAAAACATTCTCCTCTGTGTTGCCAAGTTTCTACACATGTACACACTTCGTTGTAGGCTTGGGACTGCCAATGGCCCCATTCAAAAGTTTTTGATATCTTTTTTTAAAATATACGTGTGTTCTATAGCAGAAAAGTACTATTTTTTTTGTTAGTGCACACAAAAACGGAATGCTGTCAGTTGAGCGTGCTTATAAAAGGGTGAATTTTTATAGTAACAGTTCTGTTTCATGCCAAAAACTTGTTTATAACCGGATCGTGCTTATACATGGAGACTACTGTATTTGCTCGATTCCAGGAATAATTTCATGGTCTCATTTTCTTCACCAGCCCATCCAAGGAATAATTCCATGGTATCATTTTCTTCCCCAGCCCATCCAAGGAATGATTCCATGCTCTCATTGTCTTCCCCTGCCCATCCAAGGAATAATTCCATGCTCTCATTGTCTTCCTCAGCTCATCCAAGGAATAATTCCATGCTCTCATTTTCTTCCCCTGCCCATCCAAGGAATAATTCCATGCTCTCATTTTCTTCCCCTGCCCATCCAAGGAATAATTCCATGCTCTCATTGTCTTCCCCAGCTCAGCCAAGGAATAATTCCATGTTCTCATTGTCTTCCCCTGCGCATCCAATGAATAATTCCATGCTCTCATTGTCTTCCCCTGCGTATCCAAGGAATAATTCCATGCTCTCATTTTCTTCCCCAGCTCATCCATCCAAGGAATAATTCCATGCTCTCATTGTCTTCCCATGCCCATCCAAGGAATAATTCCATGTTCTCATTGTCTTCCCCAGCTCATCCAAGCTGCCTGAACTATAACCCTGTACTTGCCAGCCGTGCGGCCAAAGGACCTTGGCAATGTATGGACTGCAAGACCTGCTGTATGTGCCATGATTCAGGCCAGGGGGTGAGGAGATCTCATTTTTTCTATGTCATTACAAAAAGATCCTAAAACAGTGATACTGTTTACATTTAGAGGTTGAATGAAAAACCAAATTAGATACTTCTATGAGTTTAGTCATGGATTTCCTGATCCTTTTCATGATTGAAAACTTCTAGGTAGGTGTTGGGGCTGCCACCTTAAGATCTTTGATCAATCTTTGGCTTCATCTCACTTGACCTGTCCAAGATGGGTAACACTAGGAGGTTTGCTCCAGGTGGCTTAGCTCTCATGGTCATAGAAGCATGCAATTGATCCCACAGCATTGAGGTGTTGACCGCAGGGACCGTTGTGCTGTCTTAACCACTGTTAAGAAAAGACTGAGATTTACTTACAGAATATCCTACATCATTACCATCCAGACTGTTATCAGCATTGAGGAACAGTGTTGCTTTTCCCTATTTGAGTGCGGGGTAGATTTTATTACGAAGACTGCAAACAGCAAATTATTGAGGTTAAAGGTTCATTAGTTATAATATTCAAATGATTAAGATCATAGCAATAGGCAATGCTTTTTTTTTGTCTTTCTTTCTTTTTTAAAAAACATTTTCAAAATATTCTCTACTTTATTAAGACTTTTTTGGTTTGTTTGACAAATGTCGTTAACTCTTGTCAAATAGAGAGTATATTATTCATGCACATTTAGACAGTACAGATGCTTTATGGTTCCACTGGCTTTGTTGTTGTTTGTGTTGTTGTTAAATCCGTGCAGCTGGCTTGGTAGTATTGTTATCCATCACACTTCTATTCCTTATTGATCATATTAATTAGATATGTGTATGGACTGCTCATAATAAGAAATGGTTGTCATCTCTTGTTGCAGGATTTGATGTTATTCTGTGATGGTTGTGACAAAGGCTACCACATGAAATGCCATCTACCCCTTGTTACCAAGAAACCATCAGGTAGATTTGGGACTTGTAACAAGTGTTGGCATATTGCATAGAATTTCTGGCTTACTGCGGTTTTAAGTGTGTTGGATACTGACACCATTGTACTGTATAGAGTGAAAGGGAAATATGAACAGATATAAATAGATATAAATAGATTAATCACAAACCCTTTATGCTTGAATTGTGTTGAACAGACAAAATGCATGACTTTTAACCTGCTAAAGACAAAGAGCAACACGCCATGTGAAACTTTTGAACTAATTATATTAATAACAGAGAGAGAATATATTTTACTCATACTGTTGCAAATTGTGCGTTATTCTTTTTAAAGTATGGAAGAAATCAATATTTTGTATAGTTTACGATTTTGCGCACACAATTTTGTGACGAATTTGTTCATATTATATAAACTATCTTTCTGTTTCCACCAGGGCTTTGGGAATGTTATGATTGTCGACTGGAGAATTCAACTCTGGAGAGAAATGAATTTGCAGCAATGCATGTCTACCATAATGGAGGTTTGAAAGGTAAGGATGAATAAATGGGTTTATAATGGTTATAAATGTAAGAAACACAGACAGTGAAAACTTAGCTTTAGATTCTTTGTTTCTTGCAGAGAATAAGTTTTTTCTTCTTTCTTATCCTCTCTTCTGTACTTTCTCTTTAATCCCTTTTCTCCTTGCTATGTGATTTAGTGTTAGGTTTAGTCTTGAGGTCACTTTAAAATCATCCATTGTTGACATGATATGACATAGTCTTCCTGTTTTCATCACAGCTTAGGGGAAACCATTTAGCAACAGTCAATTATTTATTGCCCCTTTTCTGATTAGCCAGTTTACTATCTAGTCTCGGTGCCAGTACAGTAGGCTGATCACCTGCTTGTCTGGAATCTTTGACTCCATAATTCCAGCTTTTTATTCTGTTTTGGTCATACATGTTGGGTTGGATGCACCCAGATAGTCAATTGTCTTGTGTGAAATGTGGGATTTTCACATAGAACTGGTCCTTACACTGCTTTGTGTGATGAACGGACACAATAAATGATAATAATAATAATGAATATTTGTATTGTGCCTAACTCCATCAAGATGCTCAAAGGGCCTTGATATTGTCATCATGAATTAACGAATGAAAACAAACAATTAATAGAGTCACAGATACGAAGAAAAAAAGAGTTCATTTTTTAAGGATTTTCTTAAAGAATGAAAAGTTTTACACTTTCTTGTTTCGGCTGAGAGAGAATTTCAAACAACAGGAGCTGAGTATGTTAAAGCAAAATGACAAACATGGAACTATAAATGTGATATTCATTTATCTACGTATTTGTAGTTTTGTAGTTAATGTTGTTTATGTTAAAGAAGATAAGTATGTCTGGGCTCTGTTGTGAAGAAATTTATTTGATCCCTTTTAAATTACTAAACTGATTGATTCTATGTGAATGAAGAAAAAGTATGAGTTGTAACTATACCTCAGTGAATAAATGTCTAAGCTTGATTTTTAAAAAATGCTTCTTACATGTATATATTATGTTTTTTAAAAAATTTTTAAAAATAGATTCAGCTCCTCCAACGCCAGCCGAATCTCCCATTCCATCTAGGTAAGTCTTACCAGTGGCGAATGTCTCGATGTGGGGCGGTATGCATAATGGTTGTGTTTGGTGAAAGGTAACTCTCTACCACATATAAGCTTATGAAATACTGTTCATGTTGAGTTCTACAATACACGCCCCTTTAGGTTGATGAGGATAGAGTATCAACCCTTCTAAAGCTGTGAGTGTGAGTTTTAGTAAGTTTTTGCTAAGGGTTGATGTAAGATTCAATGAGACAACATTAATGCTACAGTGGGTTTTGATGATCTCTGTTAGCTTGTTTTTTTGCGGTTATTTGTGTCTGTCTTGTTGTTGCCCATTTATACCGGCTATGCAGTATTGGGGTCTCCAACCCTAGACAGTGTATACGATACCGGCAGATCTGAATGCAGGTGCTATAAGGGAAAATCTGAAATTTAGAGTGATGGAATATTGGCTGAAAAGCCAATGGGAGATAATTCATTTTCCCCTATATGTTTTTCTGAGTTCAAGTTAAAGTGAATGATGGGAAATATCCTCCTTTGTCAAAACCGGATAAAGTGTTACTAGGCTTGGCGAAATGTCACAGATTGTCTAGCAAACGTATCAATATCTGCTTTTGAATCTTTTGATGTTTGAAGGCTGGATACTTTGTATTGTCAATGTCCTAATCCTTGTGACCAGCCTGCTCAGTGTTTACTGTCAAACTGTGTATTTTACCTTAAATTTTGTAACACATTCATCAATTGAAATTTATGTTTGTCCTTGTCGCTCCAATGAGTGTTTATTTGTTTTGTTAAACATTGTTCATGTAAAAAATAACCACAGATTATTGAGTAGATGTTGTTATATATATATATATATATATTTATACATCATCTACTCAATAATCTGTGAATATCTATATATATATATATATACAGTGGACAGTGTTTAAACCGAAAGAGACGTGTCCAGTGCTGTTTTGGTTAAAAGGATATTTCGGTTTACTGCTTTTATATTTGAAACAGCTTAGTCATGGGGGATTTCAATTTCTTTCGGTTTATGGTTATTTTGGGTTTAGACGTTTTTCATTTAGTCATCGTCGCTTTTCCATCTTACTATTCATTTTCTTCCTTTTCGTTTCTTCCAGTCATCCAGATGATCAACAGGTTTCGGATTTCCCAGATGCTTCAAAGTGGACGACGGATGAAGTGGCCGAATATTTTCAGTCTGCTGGGTTCGCTGACGAGGCTCAGGTGTTCAAAGACCAGGTGTGTACTTTGTTCTACTACGGTATCCTGTAGATCCATTCACTCTTTCTGTCCTGTTAAAAGTGGGATTGCTTTATTTAGTTAGGTTTGGGTAATTAGAAACAATTTGGAGCAATTAGTTGATCAATGGAATTTGGACAATATTTTGGGAGCATTATTGAAAATGAAATTTTTTCTTTTTCCTTTTTTTCTTAATTTTCTATTTAAAATAAGAATATTGCATAACAAATTGATGAAAATTCACCTGGTACGATCACGCTCAGGCAGATTGATACTTTTTTCTCCCGCTTGGCAAAATCCGTTTTCCTGAGGAGTTTGGCCATCTGGCCCAACCATGAGCAATGCCCAACAGTATATTGTTCTTCATGCCATTTAAGTTCTTTTCACAATGGGCTGATCATCTGCTAGCCTTGTTTACCTGATTACAAGATTTGGGGATTTTTATCATATTTTCTCTTAAATTGTCAATTATTTGTTCGAAGTGATCAATCTAATGACTGCTATCCACGTTTTTATGATTTTTTATCGCAATGAATCGTCCTCAGGAGATCGATGGTGTGGCACTGTTGTTGTTGAAACGAGTGGATGTTTTGAAAGGACTGGATTTTAAACTTGGACCTGCCCTCAAATTGAATCGTCTCATTCAAGGTTTCCAGACGGCCGGGATGTGATAGTTCTGTGGTAGTATTCTGGTCAATACAAACGGAGACCACATACTTGGCTGTTTACCTCTTTGTAGTTTGAGGAAAATATTTCCCCGTGTGTAAATAAAGGGAGGTAGCTAAGAGGTCATTATATCACATACTATGTATGTAGCCCTACACTGTAATGGTAAAAGGGAAATGGATAAGAAAGAAGACTTTGTGTGTAAATATTGTGGGGGTTAAGGGTTACTTTCCCCTACATTTGGCAAGGGCCCATGACATCGTGACAAACAGCAAAGTCTTCAATCTATGTCAATTTATACTGGCCCCGTCTTTAATCCAAATGTCAACGATATACTACTAGTTATAGTATTTAGTATTTCCAGCTCTCTTGGTCACATATTGTGGACGGGAACGATGCCTGCATTCAGAATTGACGACTTCTTGTGTGCCATATATCGTAGAACATAGAGCTGGCCCCAACACTCTACGGCTGTATTAACCCATTGCTGTTCATTGCGTCCGATGATGATCTGTCCCCAAACGGTCAATGCGACTGATTATAGCAAAAGTACCCAAGCGTTTTGGAGCTCATTTACTACTAAAGCAAACATAATCCTCTCTTTTTATTATTTTTCTGAAACTGCATCCTGCCACATTTTCTTTGGTCTCCCTCTAGGTAGTTTTTCTTGCTGTTTATATTCTAGGTATTTGTTTAGGAATTCTGTTATCTTTCATTCTGTTTATGTGTCCAAACCATCTTAATTGATTTTTATCCATTTTC
>JARBEQ010259387.1:0-10573 GCA_030265355.1 Tritonia tetraquetra
AAGAATGAATACTATAAAGAGAGATGATTTACATGGAAAAAAAATATCATCTCTCAAAAAACAAAAAAATAAGAATACAACTGAAAATTTCCACCCGGCAAGAGACCCAAACCCCAAGCAATACCACATCATCTCATTCCAGCACAAGAACATAAAGCTACATGGGAGCGAGGACGATAGGTGAGGGAGATAGAAGACAAAGAAAAGAGTGTGGACCGGTTTAGCACCTTGCCCTAAATTTTCCTTCAATTTCCGATAGAAATTGACAAAAATCTAATCTAATCAGAATATATCTTTTAGCCAAGACTACATTGTTTTCGGGAGGTTTTATGTAAATCAATCCATAATTAAGACCCTGTAAGAATTATAGAAAACACTAAATTAGAACTGCAAAAAAATGAAGCCAAAAATCCTCATGTTTAAGACATTATTGAACTCCTGATTGAGGTGGAGAAAAAAATATTTCTATATCATGACATAGCATCATTTTATTCCTTCATAACACACATTCAAGAGTTGACTCAAAACAATGTATGGCTGATGAAGAAGGTGCAATTTCACTTATGTTTGCATATTTTCTTGAGTTTCCAAATCATGTGTGTGTCATGGAGAAGGAGGGACATGGGACACCCTATAACATGTCAAATGTAATCCAAAATGTAATACTTGATAAATAAATCAATAAATAATAGAAGGGAAAGATTGTTTGTTTGATCAAGCCCCATCAATACCACAACGCAGTGTTGGGGTGTTTGATCCAGTGCCGGATTAACCAATAGGCAAATAAGGCATGAGCCTTAGGGCCGGGCAAAAATCCACGCCACACACACACACACAAAAATATTCGTCCTTTTTAGCGGTGAGCCCAAAAATATCGGTATTTTCAGGCCACACATCAAAATGTGCCTTAGGGCCAGCAGAGCCCCGGCACTGGTTTGATCAAGCTCCATTAACACTGCAATACAGTGTTGGGGTGTTTGATCAAGCCCCATTAATACCGTAATACAGTTGTGGGGTGTTTGATCAAGCTCCATTAACACTGCAATACAGTGTTGGGGTGTTTGATCAAGCCCCATTAATACCATAATACAGTTGTGGGGTGTTTGATCAAGCCCCATTAACACTGCAATACAGTGTTGGGGTGTTTGATCAAGCCCCATTAATACTGCAATACAGTGTTGGGGTGTTTGATCAAGCCCCATTAATACCGGCAGTGCTTGAGCCAGTTCCCTGTTCTGCCGCAAATGGTGCATACCCGCCACATGTGGCAAAACAAAGAGTTTGAAAAGCTATGGATCTAAGGATTTCAGACAAGCAGGTGATCAGCCCACTGTGTCCATGATCCTTTACTGGCACCATGAGTAATACATAAACAAATTACTGTTGCCCTTCTGGTCACCTCCTCAGCCATTAGTAAAAACTGGGAGAATTTGCCACTAAGGGCTAGAAGGAAAAGTACAACCATTAATTTAAATATACAATTAACATGGCAAAGGGAGACCTCAGATATGGAAACCTTAACTTTAACTTTTTTAAAAAATAAGAAAACAAAAAACAACAACTATTTTCTTATTCATAATTCTTATCGTTCACCAGGAAGACCAACAAAATATTTTTTTGTAAATGTCACCTTTGGGACCTTAGAGGTTAGCTTTCAAAATGTCCAACTAGGTGACACAGAAAAACACAAGAGAAATAGTACATAATACCAATATCATTTAAAAAATGCTAAGACACATTTCAGTGAAGATGTTTTTCATTGATGCAAACTAAGCATTGTAGGCATCGTAATCATACTTATCTGAATAGATCAGAGGTATACATTTCATAAAAAATGATACTAATTGGAATGAGCTGATAATGATCTCATTATTGTGTTTTTCAAAAGGTGATTCTACAGTGATTCTAGACCAATCAACAGGATTCTAATCTTATTAAACTATAAGAGCTGATTAGTTAATCATTCATTAAATGAAGGGATCGAGCAAATGGGGTGAAAATGACTGGACGGACATAAATCTATCAACTTTTCAAACTGAGCTGGCAAATTTATTTAAAATTTCAAGTCAAATTAAGTTTCCTCATCTGAAGGCCCCACTGCATTTAAATATACCTGCAATGCAAATTTGTGCTCAATGAAAGCACCAAGTTTTCTGTTTATAGAAAACTGTGTAAAAAGGCGGTCAACAAAATGATATGACACATTAATCAAATTAAATCTCAACTCAACATTGACAGCAGTCTTTTTTAACACTAAGACATACAGAACAATTCATAAAATAACACATCTGTGCTTGCGCTTTTGTTTTTCAGGTTTTGCATGCTTGGGGTCTAATACAGATAAAATTGCTTCATCAAAAACATCTTTTAGGCCTTGCCTGGTTAAAGCACTACACTCTGTGTATGTATCAGCACCCAACCGCCGCGCTAGACGTTCTCCTTCTTCAAAACTCACTGGACGCATCTTTCTTTTTGCTAATTTCATTTTAGTAGCTTCATCTTCTCTCAAGTCCATTTGAGTTCCCACAATAATAAAAGGAGCTTTAGGAACACTATGTCGAATTTCAGGCACCCAGTGAATTTCCAAATTTCTCATTGCCTCTGGCATCACTACAGAGAAACAAGCTAAGAAGACACTTGTCTCTGGATAGGACAATATTCGAAGGCCTTCATACTCTTCCTGCAAGAAAAGAATGTAAAGATTGGCTTTAAAATCATAAAAGAAAGATAACGTTGACATGCAATATGATTTCAATAAACACTTTCTTAAAAATCCTTACCACAGAGAATCAACTCTGCTATTATTACTTTATCTTTAAAATAGTATCGACGCCCTTGGACGAGAAATTGTTTTAAGCTTCCACAATTTTCATATACAGAAATTTGTTTAAATTCTTTTGATGAATCTTGGTTGATAAAAATCAAATTTTCACATGGGTGCTCTCTACATTCCATCAATTTTCCTCTCATGTGAAAATTCTGTACCATCATGATTGTTTTGTCTTGCATGACTAAATGGTCAGTGCATAAATAAGACATGATTGTTTTTTCACCAATTTTAAACCATCAATGTTTATCCTCAACAAGGCCATAAGAAGACATAGTTATCAAAAAGCTATTATATCTAATCATATTTGTTATAGCCTTATTCTACAGTGTATGCAATGTGTCACAACTCCTTACAAATCAAGTAAGAGGATTGGTTAGAATATCATTCTTGGTAGATTAACAATTTCCCTATTCTGCTACTGCTACTCATTCATGATTTCTTGTGACACTTTACCAATCACAACGACTTAAAATCATTACACATAACTTCATAAATAAGTCCCAAAAGTGTCTCCAAGTTTTCTTTCAAAGTTGAAACATACAGTACACACTTCTTCCTTTACAATGACAATGTAACGTATTTCTTGGTGTGAAATGATTATCAAAACATACTTGTAGCAAATTGGACTGAAATGTCTGATTTTCTCAGAATCCAAAATATAAAGTAATGATAGGTGATCCATTTGCAAACTAAAAGTAATTTGAGCCTGGATGAGTGATAAAAGCTGTGTATCATTCAATTTGCTGATAAATTGTTTGTGTCATTTCAAATGATGCTTTCATTAAGTCAACAAGGAGCAAGACTAAAAGAATCCTTAAATTAACAACTTCCACAATAAGTGAAAGAAACATGTACTGACCTGGCCTGCTGTGTCAAAGAGACCCAGTTGGTGAGGAGATCCTTTGATGTTGACTGTGACTGGAAATTAAACAATGATAATTAATTGGAGGATTCTAAACAATTATATTTTCTATAATTTATTTTATCCCTCTCAATTTTCCCTTTCTGCATTTTGATCGATTTTGTTACATTTGACGAGAAGGGGAAAACAGGAAAATAAGATGATTAGTGTCATGTCATTCACATTCCAGTAGTCATGACTGACAACTTTACCTGCCAAAGACAAGTTTTGCACACAACAAGCCATCAGTAATGCTGACTTGCACAAAAACAAATGTGGTCAAAAATGACTATAAAATCCAATGATAATAAATATGAATGAGTTATTCTTTCATTTACATAGACCACGTTGCATAATCAGAAAAATCAAATTACAGTGCAAGCAATTTCAGAAGAATGAACCTTGACATTATTTTACAATTGTGGTGAACAAATCATGATAGAAGAATGAACCATGACAGAAGTTTACAGTCGTGGTGATATACAAATCATGGAACAAGATCGATGTATCAACAATGCGGTAAATTAAACAGGCACAAAGTCAGGGGTGTCAGTGAGAAAAGTGAAAAACCCTGAACTTTGGCAGAAAATAACCAGGGAACATGCAGAATACTACATACTCCTCAGTGACAAAAGGTTGCCATTCAACTTGATGCTACAGAAACCTGAGATAAGCTCCTTTCTTTCTTCTTCTTTCTTATCTAATTCCCTTTTACCATTACAGTGTAGGGCCAGCACTATGAGTCTGGATTTCTCTGGATTCAAGATATTAAGCCAAGCAGGTGATCAACCCACTGTGACCTTTTGTCGTAAGAATTAATTTTGCCTGGATATCGGCCATGCAGCCTACTCTTATCGATTTTAACTGCCAAGGGTTCCTTAACGTGCGCAACATGCACACAGGACCTCCAAGTTTATCGTCCGTCTCTGATAGGACTAGGTTCTTGATCCCACCTACCTGCATAGGATCAGGGAAGTGGCATATAGGTTTTCACCAAGTTTCACGGAGAAAAATAACCGATGCTGCCGGGAATCAAACCATGTACCTTTCGCTTCTGAGGCAAGAACCGTGCCTCTGCACCACTGGGACCCCCTGAGATAAGCTCCAAGAACCCAATATCTCGCCAGCCCTGACACTAAAATCTATTTTTGACAAAATCCGAAGTCGATTACAGGCAAAAATAATATTTATATCAATATTACTATCCATGTGTGTGTGCATGAACTCTCTCTCTCTCATCTAATTAGTTAGCAAATGGTAAAACGTTGAACTAACGAGAAACAAAAGACCCTTCCACTTTTCGTTCTCTATGTCCAATTTCAAACAGAAATAGTAACTTTTACTCTCCACCAGATTTATAGAATTTTCGGCTCTAAATTCAATCTGCATGGATGGATAGTTGTGTGAGAGCATATTTATATATCAATTATTTTACATCCATTTTTTTAATTCTCAACTTATTTCTTTCTTTTAAGTACCAAATCCACATCATGTTTTGCAGCAACAATACAAGAACAAGTACATCATAAAAAAAGGGAAAATGAAAAATATAAGGAACAGGTACAGAAAAGATGAAGGAATGTGAACATTAGTGGCATGGCACATCATAGAGTAACTGATAGAGATCCACAAAGTTTTATTTAATCTTTTCTTCCGTATCTATTGTCAAAATTATTTGTCAATTTTATTTTTCTGTTAAACCAAGAAACAAAATATTTCTCCTCTTGCACGTTCTTTACATAACCTTCCATTTTGTTTGACTTGAGGTAGTAAAAGGTGAATCAAAATGTCTGTGACAACAAAACAGATTTGACATTGGGACTGTTTTTTACATTGTCACTGTGGAAAATGATCATATGTCCAAAACAACAGTTCATGCACATAACTGCAATGAGTCTTGCATGAGAAAGCTGAACAACTTCACAATAAATAAGTACATATTATGTCCTACATGATACAAATATCATAATTTTTCTAACTCTCCTCCTGCGAGTCCTGTATATTTATGTTTCCCAATGACACCTTTCTGTTCACCACCTTGACAGCAGGTCCCATAATAATGATCCCTGCTCAGTGTGTAGTGTTGTTGCCAGCAGAGTTTAAGTAATTGGGCTCTACAATCCACGAAAATGATGACAATGAATGAGACAGAAGTGAAGAAAAAAATCCAAGCAGGGTGGAATGACTGGAGAAAAGCTATGGGTGTGTTGTGTGACAGAAAAATGTCAAAACAAATTCTTTCTTTCTTTATCAATAACCTTGAGTACCTTTCAGTGTAAGGTTTATGCGTGATACACAAAGTTTCGCCATTGATCCCTATTCAGTGACATCCTCTTTGCCTCTCTTTTTCAAATTATTTCTGAAACTGCATCCTGCCACATTTTCTTTGGTCTCCCTCTAGGTAGTTTTTCTTGCTGTT
Organism: Tritonia tetraquetra; assembly: GCA_030265355.1. Lineage (NCBI taxonomy): Eukaryota > Metazoa > Mollusca > Gastropoda > Nudibranchia > Tritoniidae > Tritonia > Tritonia tetraquetra. The sequence goes on from JARBEQ010259387.1 coordinate 6,151, forward strand.
TACATTCTAGTATTTGTTTGCTTTTATCTCTACCGTCTAGGTGTCCAATATAATATTCACTTATATATCTTGGAAGAAAACCTAATCATTGGTAACTTGTTTTTCTAGTTCACTCATTTGCGGCTTGCCCCTTAAAAACCTTAGTCGCTGGTAACTTTTTGTTGTCTTATCTGCTCGTTCATACCTTGCTTCACAGATCCCTTTCCAATACCCAGCTCTTACGACAAAAAAAATATCAGGCAGGCTAGACGGCCCAGGTGAAATATTTACAAATTATGTTTTGGTTGCAGGTATGAAAGAATGTCAAAATAATAACAAATTTATCTTACAAATAATCTGACTCATATTCTTCCTTTTTCATTCATTATAATGTTTTGATTCCTTCTGACACAACAATGAACTGATTGAACCCACACTATCTCTAGACTAGAGCTTATGAACGTTATATGTTATAGTGACACATAAAACATTCTTTCCAAGATCCCAATCAAGATGTGTCCACATAAAATAGCAAAATATTGAATACCAACGCTAGTTTTAACTCTTTCCGGACGTATAGCCACTATATGGGCGATGTGTGCGTGTCTTAAAAAGTATCATAACAAGAAAACTAATAAAGCTAGCTAGTCTAGATATTATCAAACATCAAATTGTTCAGTTTTGAATGGAGAAGACCAGGAAAGTAATTAGAAAAAAAAAGAAATTGAGAAAATGAAGACGAAAGTTGTGACATGAAAATTGCTTGCTTCTAAATGCGGACACCATACCTCTGGAAAGAGTTAATGTGAAGAAAGAAAAAATATACAGCAGAGCGTTGTTATTCATTACTCTTTACACTTTTAAAGGTCTGGCCTACCTGCATAATTGTCAAAAACAGTGGGGACATATTCAGTTGGAAACTTGTTCGTGGCATAGCTCATCAGCATACACGTTTTCCCCACAGCTCCGTCACCAACCACAACACATTTGATAAATTCAGGACATGATGAATTCTCAGTCATTTTGAAGTACTTCCTTCTTTTCGCTCACATCATAGACAAAACAGACATACAACCAGGAAATCGTCCTACTTAGAAGTACTTGTCGGAAGATGACACATTTTCGGAGTAACGTCCCTTCAACGTAAGAGGGGTGGGATAAAGTGTGTTTATTTTATCTTTGACCCCATGACCCCATGTTCTGTCACATGATAACTTTGTAAACAAAATGGATATGGCTGTTGATGAAGCCTCTGGGACTAAAAATACAGTGAATGAACACCTGTACAAAGTTCTTGTTATTGGCGAGTTTGGTGTTGGTATGTGTTGACAGGTGTTTAGTATTATATTATCCAGTCAAATCATTGCATTTGATTGTAACATCGTTTTGTAATTGGAAAACATTGTTCATGCACTCCGCTAAAAAAAGATATAAAGATCGTAAACCTAGAGGCAGAGGTCTATCTAGTCTAAGTCAGTCCTTAGATAATGATAATGACAATGATAATAATAACAATAATGGTTGTCTAATAATAATAGAATAATGATACTGATATTTAATCATGGAGAATAGTGCTATCCAAAATAGGAATGCTTGTCTAGTACAGTAGCCTCTTACATTGTATCCCAAATTCAAGTAGACTACTGCTGGGTTGGTTTTTTTTGCCTAGACTAGGATAGAACTGACAACAGAGACTAAAGAATTTGTTAAAATGTTATTTCTTCACTAATAGTGATCAAACTTTCACAAAGCATTCTAATATGAATGTAAATTTCATGCATTTATTGGTTATACACTTTACACTTTTAAAGGTCTGGCCTACCTCCATAATTGTCAAAAACAGTAGGGACATATTCAGTTGGAACAATACTTTGCAGACAAAAATAGAAAAAATTGTTGTTTTTTTAATACGCTATGCAGGCTCTGGTCAATAGCCCCAGCAAAATCAATAATTTTGAATCGATCAAACAAAGGTTAGCTATTGATAACACATCCTTAGATTGCTTAAAATAATAACATGTCTTGGTCTTAGTGTGAAGAAAGGGGGTGGGAGGAGGAGGAGGATGGTGAAAGGGGAAGCTGCACATAGTCTGGATTGGTTGGTCAATGAAGTCCAGGTTGTATTCAGCTCTCTTTGTTGTAATGAACCTAAATAGATGATTAAACAGATCCCTGCTGACTTCCTCTCTGGTTTGCCTCTTAAGCACTTGAAAGGAGAGATACTTCAATATTTGATATTATGATATGTATAGTCTCACTGCTGTCAAAACAGGAAATGATTGCATTCGTTATTTCCAGAGGAAAACCCTCTCCTCACTGGCCAGGCCCGCAACCCTTCCGTGGTGCTTCCCAATCCCCTGTCCCTTCCCTCCCCTTCCCACATCCTGTCCTCATTCCCCTCCCACTACTACCTGGCCGTCTGTAGTGACGAATCCCCCACCCCCACCCTTTCCCCTCACATAGTCGTCAAGCTTAACAAGCCTTCCCCGACCCAATACCCACCCAACCCAAATCACCTCCCTTATCCCTCCCCACAGGTACACATGTCCCCATTAGCCTTGTATCACTGGCTGGCTCCCCACACAATGAGCCACCTGGCTCACCTGTTCCAGTCCTCTGCATGGTGACTGCTCCTCTGGGACAGCCCTGAGCCATGTCAACCAGTAGGGGAACACAAACTCGTCATCTGTTCACTGTAAAAAGGTGGCAAATGTTTTTGTCAATATAACATTTTCATTGTCTTCAATGTCATTGAATTATTGTCGACATGTCTACTTAGGTGTCTTGTTTTGAGTGTTTGTAGAGCAAATTGATAAAAATATTTGATGATTAACGTCTTTGCTCTTATTTCTTTAATCAGGTAAAACATCTCTAATAAGGCGATATTCAGAAGGTAAGAATCTTAGAATTATTAGAAATAGTGTCACAGACCAGGTGTTAGAAGTGATCATCTCCCAATTTATGTTTTTGCTGTTTCTAGATAGAATGGGTTGACACTTCTACACTTTTCAATTTTTACTACTACTGAACTATTTTGGAGACTGTCAGAATGACAAGACCACAATGGTATTAGCACAGGTACTGAGATGCAAGAAATATGGATCACCTCAGCCGAAATTCAGAATTCAAGTATCGGATCTCTTGCAATGGAAAAACAGGAAGGAAAAAAGCCTACCGGATGGCTGATAATGACATAAATCGAGATCATTTCATCTCGCACCAAGCCCACAGTATTGTCATTATACAAGCATTTTTCTAAGCATGAAAGCAAGTCTTTTTTTTTAACCGCAATTCTTTCAGCTTATTATTTTTTTAATGATAAATCCATTCAATTCTAAAAGAATTTGACATTTAGCTCAGTGAATCCAAGTCTATGATGATTAAAGTAGCTTTCTTTTTCACCTCACTCCATTTGAGTCTTGCTTCTCATTTCATTATTTGAAATTTACGTTGATCAATTTCTTTTATGGGGGTCCAGTGACGCAGAGGTACAGTTCTTGCCTCTGAAGCGAAAGGTACATGGTGCGATTCCCAACCGCTTCAGGTATTTTTCTCCGTGAAACTCAGTGAAAACCTATATGCCGCTCCTCTGATCTTATTCAGGTAGGTGGGATCAAGAACCTAGTCCTATGGAGACGGACGATAAACTCGGAGGTCCTGTGTGCACGTTGCGCATGTTAAAGAACCCTTGGCAGTTAAAAATCGATAAGAGTAGGCAGCAAGGCCACTGTCCAGACAAAATTAATCCCTACCACAAAGGTCACAGTGGGTTGATCACCTGCTTGGAGCCTCACAGTGCTGGCCCTACACTGTAATGGTAAAAGGGAACTGGATAAGGAGGGAAGGAATTTCTTTTATTCTTTTTTTATTGTCTGTCATCTGTTCTTTGTGTTATTATGTTATTCAATTTTTAAAATTCCAATGTTATTTTGTATTATTTATTGATTTTTTATCTTTATTGTTGTAGATGAAAACTAGGAAAGAGGACACTCTTGTGGTGTTACTAATCTGTAAAATTGAACTTTACCCTTTTCAACTTAATCTTTAAGGACTGTTGGCTCTCTCAAAGTTATGTCATAGATTCAATACATTTTTTTTGTTTTTCTACTGGTAAAATAATGTAGTTAATTCATTTGCATTATATTATCTTTGGCAGGTTATTTTTCTCCTAACTACAAATTGACGATTGGTGTTGACTTTGCTTTGAAGAGTATTGTATGGGATGATAACACCAAAGTGAATCTTCAACTATGGTAAGATTTATAATTTTTTGATTACCGGGAATTGCACAACTTTTGTCTGAAAGTATTTTGTATGCTGATGATACCTAGCTATATATGTCTGTTGTACCATCAAGAATGAAAATGTTGTTGACTAATATGGAAAGATGCATTGAAGATGTTAGGAACTGGATGATACAGAACAAGTTGAAATTAAATGAGGA
>JARBEQ010259398.1:0-19393 GCA_030265355.1 Tritonia tetraquetra
AGTGCATAGAGCATGACTTAGTCATGAATCATGCGCTATAGAAATGCTATGTATTATTATTATTATTATTATTATTAATTATTTAACCAACTTTGATCTCTCATTGCTTTTTTGTTTTTTTCTTTCTTTTTGAAGATATTGTTTTGCTTTTTTGGTTAAGGTAAGGTAAAATCTAAAACTAAAACATTCTTTGCTATAGTGCTTTTCCCATTAGAAACTAATACAATATTCTTTGCATTCTTCTTTTTTCCCTTTGACTAAAAAAAATCTGGTGCAGTCAAAGGGAGGTCAAGTTTATTTAGATTCAAATTGTGTTACTTGCATCAACACTATGAGTATTGTTTTTTTCTAATGTTACTGTGAGATCTAATCAATCATGGATAAAAGATTTGACAAAATACCTGTGCAATCCCAAAGCTGATGGAGAGAGCTTGAGCTGGAACATGTCCTTTCCACAGAGCTCTAAAACCTTCCTCAGATATAATACTTCGTACAGCCTGTAGCATGCCATGATACTTAGAATTTTGTTGGTGTTTAATCGGTTCTATCTGAAGCTGTGTAAAAGACAAGAAATAAAATTTACATCAAATTTACCAAAGCCACTCATATAGTCCAGTGCGCCGTTTAACTTTTCTTACAATTCATGAGTCCCTTTGATGATCCTCTTACACATTGTCATTAAACCACTTAAGTCAGGATTTTCTATAACTGCTGAAAATTCATGGGGATTTTCCATGTTCTTTAAAACACATTTTGATGATGTCAAAGTTTTTCAAATGGGCCGATGAAAACATGTGCAATAGAACAAAGTCTCCATGCATGTCTTGTCTATTCTATTTTAAAATCAGTTTCTTATCTCTCCTGAAAAAAGAACATGACAAACTTGTGACACTGCTGTCAGATTATAAACGTTCTATATTTGTGTTGTGATTTAACCATATGTTTTCCCCCCTCAAATTTCCATGGTCTAATGAGGTCCAATTTGCTGTTGAGGCCCTGCAAAGTGAGGCAACCTAGACAGATAATGAGACGGGTCTCCGACGACTTTCTCTCCGGTTTCTCGCTGTGGCACATTTGGAGGACAGATACTTCCATATCTGAGGTACCCTCGTGGTCTGGGCAAGTAAAGTGTGTGGCCACTGGTTTTTCCATGTCGTTGGACACATCTCGCAACCACAGAGAGAAACCAGAGAGAAAGTTGGCAGACCCGTCTCATTATTCATCTAGGTTGCCCCCCACTATGACGATCGGTATCTCTCTCCAACTTCTGTCTCCACTACAACAGAGAAAAAGGAGTGAACGTGTACCTGAAATCGAATTTTTATGACATCTAATGGTTGACATAGTGCTCTTGACACTGCCCCACTCAAAGCACCTGCAGCTGCATGCTGTGTATGAGAGAGTTGAGCTGCTCCATGAGGATTATACCCAACCATGACAATCTTTACTGTCACCAATCTGCATAAAAGAGACAACAGATGTTGAATTTATGAAAGCAATTTTTATTCTATAGCACATCAATAAAGAATTAGTGACAAACAGAGCAAATATCTAAATAAATGAATAAAAATGAAAACTTCATCCGTCATGTTAATAAATTTCCACTTAAGAAAAACGTGTATTTCATAAAGCATAATGCAAATTTGTGGGTAAAGAATCCCAGTGCTGGAGTATCACGTTACAATGTAGACTCCTTAAGATAAACCCCTAGGGAGCAGATAAAAATGTTATCTTTTAAGCAAGGTTTATTATCCAAAAATCAAGGGGAATAAGCATAGCTACAAGAAGCCAATAGGCTTATCATGTATCAAGAACGAATAGAATGAAAGACAAATAGCTAGCAAGGCCCACACGCATACTAGTGCTGGGCATGTCCCAGCCTTGGCTATCATCGTAGAAATCCGTCCAGATAAGGTTTTGGCTATGATGACTTCCCGTCGTGGGGTCCCAGTGGCTCAGAGGTATGGTTCTGGCCTTTGAAGTGAAAGGTACAGGGTTCGAATCCCAGCGGCAACAGTTGTTGTTTTCTTCATAAAACTTGGTATAAACCCATTTGCCACTCCCCTGATCCTATGAAGGTAGGTGGAATCAAGAACCTAGTCCTGTAGGAGATGGATGATAAATTTGGAGGTCCCGTGTGCAAGTGTGCACGAGAACCATTGGCAGTTGGAAATCGAGAAGAGTAGGCTGAAAGGCTACTGTCCGGCAAAATTAATTTCTACCACAAAAAGACAAGTGGGCTGATCATCTGCTTGTCCTAATATCTTGATCCAGAGTAAATCCGCCTCAAGAGTGGGCCCTACACTGTAATGGTAACAAGGGACTGTATAAGAAAGAAGAAAGAAAGCGACTTCCCATCCCATCCTGTCCCAATGGTCTCGATACCAAATTAAGTGAACAGTGCCTTCAGCCAAGCTCTCTATACTATAGAAGTAGTTGCAACACCTCACGACAGTGCAGTGCAGTGCGATATGGTTTGTGTTTGAGAAGGGGGGGGGGTAGTTTTGTCTGCACGTTTTGGCACCTAGTGTTATTATTTAGTTTTGACTTCGTTTTTAGAATACGTTTTTTTCTGGGTCTTTTGTTGTTGTTTTACTTTATTCGTTTGTCTTCTCCACCAGACACATCACCAAACTAATATTACATAATATTATACTCATCTCATTTAACCATTGCTTATCAAATGCAAATTAGAGAAAAGCAATATTAATATTTATAACCTCTGGTTGTAAAAACAGAATATGTTTAAGATTTACTTTTTAATTGTAGATCTTTTATTCAATTATTATTGGATAGTATGAGTATGTGTCATTGAGTAACAAAAATAGCCAATGGCTAACTTGTAATCGCATTTTTAACAAGGTTTCTAAATCAGATTTGCGCTTCTGTCTTTTTCTAGTATTTTTCAGTTTCTAACAGGAAGCCTAGAGAGTGTGTAGGTAAACCCAACCTCTCCACCTTTCACTCTGAGTATCAGCCCAGTACGTACCAACCTCAAACTTGTCATTGATGACGGTACTTTCCGACACCCTGTACACAGTACCACCCGGCACTAGCGCATACACACATGTTCAATATATGAAGAGCGAGAGTGAGGTCTAGAACTAATAACTTGAATGGTTAAAAATTGATATTGATGAGTGTAACTAAGCGGAATCACACTGATGGAGTATATTTTAAACATTAAAAATTACTTATGATTATCAAGATTAAAATCGGGACTGGGATAAGAGTATTCTTAAACAAGAGTTTAGTTTTTAAGTGTATTTCCATTCCTACCACTTCCTGAAGTAAAAAAAATGACTAAAATCCCTCTTCTACCTTGTTATTTTTTTCTCTAGTCTAATTTTATTTTGGCAAAGTTTCCATAAGATCGATTACGATTTAAGTGGCCAGACTCTAGACCGGTCTAGGCACCATAGACCGGCATAGACCGGTGGAGAAGGTTATCATAGATCTAAGAGTAAGAGCTGGATCCATGATATTATCATGTATCTACGTTGTAAAGAATAACCAAACAGGGTAGAAATTTGTTTTAACCTGTGAAAGAAATCATCGTGAAACACATCATCCTACAAAGGACCTTGACTGATTTCTAACGCAACATTATGTTCCATTATTGCTTTGTTGACGGGAAAACGAAAGTAGTGGACGTTGGTAGCAGGCTATAAATAACGTTCGTAGAATGTATAATTCTGTTTTTCATTGTAGGGTTGGGGATTTTTTTTGTTCATGTCTGTAGCTGTTGTTGTTGTATGGGTTTTTTTGTTTGTTTAGCGGTATTATGCGGTTGGATAATAAAACAAAACAAAAGTCAATTATTGTTTCTATTTGAATATTTCACTCGTGAAAAAAAATTGTTTTGATCATGTCTTTTTTTTAGATCAACCTGGTGGTAACTTTATTTTCTATATTGTTACATAGGATCTAATTGAAAAGTCCTTTACTTAATCTAGTCGCTATAAAATAGATAAAATACAATACTGATATTGCTGGTGTCAGGGTAAATTTCATCTTCATGATGATTACAACGTCTTTATAGGAATTGGACCAGTAAATAAGCCGAATTCAACACAAAAATGGTTTGAAATACTTGAGTTTTTTTTTAGGAATTAGACATCTTTATTCTTTTTTATTCCTCGAGAAAAGAAAAAAAAGATGACTATGAATGTGACAACGCGCATTTTCCCATCTGCTTAGAGTGCAGATTGACGTGGCCCATATCAGAATCCAGTTAAAACAAATTAAAAGAAATTATCCTGAAAAAACATTTTGCGTAAAAGTCCTCCTATCAAAACTTACTTTTTTCAGTGGATAGCAACGAATTACCACACGCTCACATGCAATAGATATCAATAGATTCAATTGGGACGGGAACGTAAAGATCATTTGAGTTTTAAAATGACGGCAATTCGAAGCAATCGTCATTGGTCAGTAGACTACAAGCGAATCTAACTGTTTTGCCTGAAGGCATCCATTGATACACTGATAATGAGAGGAATTAGGGGGGAAGTGTTAAAGCCATGTCACCGTATCCAAGATTATCTAGCACGCCTAGCCCTAGGCCGGAGAGGGAAATACAATATGTATACAACAAGTACAAGGTTGGCACACGTGGATTTGGTCAAAATTGAATTCCATGAAGAATGTTGGGGGACCCAGTGGCGCAAAGGTACGGTTCTCGCCTCTGAAGCGAAAGGTACCGGGTTCGTATCCCGGCAGCGACACTGTCGGGTATTTTTCTCCCTGCAAACTCGGTGAAAACCTATTAGCCACTCCCCTTATCCTATTCAGGTAGGTGGAATTCAAGAACCTAGTCCTATCGGAGACGGACGATAAACTCGGAGGTCCCATGTGCACGTTGCGCACGTTAAAAACCCTTGGCAGTTTAAAATCGATAAGAGTAGGCTGCAAGGCCGCTGTCCGGGCAAAATCAATTCCTACCACAATAGTCACAGTGGGTTGATCACCTGATTGGCTTAATATCTTGATCCAGAGAAATCCAGCCTCATAGTGATGGCCCTACACTGTACTGTAATAGTAAAAGGGAATTGGATAAGAAAGAAAGAAAGAAGAAGAATGTTGTGTAAAGTAAAGTTATCAAAATGTTTTTTGGCAATAAATGCGTGCCCTTCATGTCTCCAAGCATATTTAGAATGCATACATAGGTACATTCACAGTGGGCTGATCACCTGCTTCGCCCAATATCTTGATCTAGAGTAAATCCGCATCAGAGAGCGGGCCCTACATTGTAATGATAACAGAGAACAGGATAAGAAAGAAAGACATAGGTACATACGTACGTGCTGTCAAATCACTAAATTTGGTATGTATCTTCTCAGAGAGGAGCACCACTACATCATGTATTACAACAAATACATAGAAATTCTGTTTTTTTAAGCCTAGCCTACATTATGCGTTGTTTTTAAAACTTTATTTAGAAATGAGGTTCTAAACAAATTTTCTTGAAGAAAAGCGCCAAAACAGGGTGTTAACTGTTAACTTACCCACCCTGCCCATTGATAGCAGTCGCCAATTTGACGTATGTCTAAAAAGAAAGTTCTAAAGTTGTTCTTTGCACCCTTGGCAATTGTTCAGATATAGAGGTCATGTCGAAGACGGAACCTCCGCTTTAGTGTCCATCCCTGTCATGACTTGATTCCGAAGAAATCCACAGAATTAGAGCCACAAAAACTCCAAGAAAGTTTAATGGAAAAAATCCCCACGTGGCCGCGGGAATTCGACCTTTTGCAGCGACCATCCATCCCCTCCCCATCACTCATGTCGCTCTCACGTTCTACGTCCCTGTGCACTGTCCCTTTTGGACGTTCATACATTACCTACCCCATCTTGTTCATTTATTTTACTTCCAGCAGCACTTATTTCATCGCTCTCAGCGGGGGCTCGTGGGTAAGACAAGCCCCGATCGTACTGTCCACCTGCCACTTGCCACCCTCCCCCCACCCCCTTTCTCCATCCACCCCAGTATAATAGATCGTAATTCTCATCATCCACCCAGAGTTCGTGAGGAATACTAACAGTTTTTCAAATAACCTTTGTCTGGCTTTTGTGTGTGTGTTTGTATTTTACCTCCTTGTCATGATTACGAATAGGGATGCCTCATGGCGTTGTGGTTAAGGCTTTCGCTTCGTGACCAGAAGGGACTGGGTTCGAATCATACCGGCGACGTTGGGATGTTTTTCTTTGAACTTTCTTGTTTTTTGGGTTCCTTTATCAATTGTTTGTTTGTTCTAACCCCATTAATACCGCAAAGCAGTGTTGGGGCCAACCCCATTTTCAGCCATAAAAAGGCACACAAGATACCCGGTATAAATCCAGGCACCCCGACCACCAAGCATAGCCAAACACAGGGTTTGAAATTCTTTGGATCAAAGAATTTCAGATAAGCAGGTGATCACCCCAATGTGTCATAAACTCCTTATTGACACCATGAGCAATACACTGAGCAATATAAATCATAATCAAGGTCAATAAACAAATTAATGTAGCCCTTGTGGTCACCTCTCAGCTATGTACGAACTGGGAGAATTTGCCACTTTGGGCATAATATCAATTCGCATGGGTATCTACACTTTCTGGCGGTTTGTACGGGTGCTGTGGACAAGACACGTTGATAGACTTACCAATCGTAAAAGAATCATACGAAGAGGGTTCGTACGGGTTAGCAACTTACGACAACCATTGATTTCTATGGAATAACGTTTTCTCCAACCATGCATTAACATGCACATTTTTATTCGCGCAATATGCCGACTTCCGTTCTGTGGACTGTTCTTCCTACTTCCCTACACAACCACTACACGCGTGTGATGTCAAGATGGCGGCGGGCAGGGCAGATTCAGAAGGAAGGCGACAGCGACAAAGTGAATCACAAAATGATGAGGAAGAGATTATCGAAGAGAAGGAACCTAATTTTAGTGACCCTGAAGACTTTATAGACGATGTAACTGATGAAGGTATGTTGATATTGTGTACATGTCTTCCAAGATTCACATCTGAGGGACAGCTGTTGGGTTTTTCAGTTTTTGCCGGTGTGGTATGCTCGTACTTGTATGGCACTGAAAAATTCCAATAGACGTCTATATTAAATTCGATGGTTATGGAACGGTTTCGATGTGCAATTCCAGCCATTTACTCTACATATGCACCTCATATATTATATTGCTCCTTACTTTATTTCTGCTTTTAACAATTGTTCAGGCTTGCCAGCAGGGAGGTTGCCCAACACAAGCCGGCCAAGGAGAAAGATTCACAATGACAATGTGCAGACTGCACTTTTCTGCTGTTGTCCAGACTAGACTGCTGGTAGTTGTACACGATTAAGATTCATAGCCTAGCAGTTGTCCCTGAACATCTGTGATGGAAAGAAAGGCATGACATCTTCCATTCCAAATGTGTACAAATACAAAGGGCAAGGGTCACTCGACGCGGCAAGCCAACGGGTCAGACTAATAGTCCAGGTTGTGCACTGGATTATTAGAACTCCCCTCTTGTGTAGTGTAGGTCAGCAGGTCTACACACAATATAAACTCTCACCCAATAGCCAATTCAATAACTTTCTCAACTTTATTTATTTTGAGTTTGAAAACTTATTTTTGAAATATTGTTTCAGTTCTTCTTGAGGATATTCTTCGCAAAAAGCCCAAGCCAACTGACAGCGTTGATTCTGTGATAATTGTTGATTGCATCCCAAAGGTTGGAAAGGAACGAATTGATAAACTGAAAAATGTCATCAAGAAACTGTTTACCAAGTTTGGAACAGTTGTCAACACTTCCTATCCTGTTGATGAAGAGGGCTGCACAAAAGGGTGGGTGCTTGTTTTTAAAATTAATTCTTGTCATCATTCACACTCGTATCTAATTGTTTTATTCTTTTGAGCTCTTTAAGTCATAACTGCAATTATGCTCCTTTCTTTCTTATCCAATTCTTCTACCATTACAGTACAGTGTAGGGCCAGCAGTATGAGGCTGGATTTCTCTGGATCAAGATATTAAGCCAAGCAGGTGATCAACCCTCGAACTGCAATTATGTATGTTCAATAATTCTGTTCTATAGTTTTGTACTGATAGGTTCAAAAGAAACTGAACAATTTGTGAAAGGAAATATTTTGTCTTGTATGTTTCAGGAAGTCTGAATAAAACGCATAACAGCTGTCAACAGTTTATCTTTAAGATTTCTTAAATTTCAATTCTATTTTACCTTTGCAGATACTTGTTTCTGGAATTTTCATCCCCTCAAAATGCACAAGAGGCTGTCAAAATGACTAATGGATATAAACTGGACAAGCAGCATATTTTTAAAGTCAACCTTTTCTCTGATTTTGAAAAGTGAGTCATTAGTCAAGGTAACAGCTGTCTTTATCTTGGTGAAGGCTGTGTCAAAAATGTAAAACTAACAATTAACAAATCCTGATGCTGAAAGATACAAATAACTATGTTTTGAAACCGTATGGTTCCCTTTTCATAGTTTGCCCAGTTCTTGCTCTATTTAAATGATTTCTTCATGTGATATTGATAACTTTATGTTTTGACTTATTTAGCTGATGAAACTTCATTACCAAATCTTTATCATATAATTCCAGGTACATGACTATACCAGAAGAGTGGACACCCCCTGCACCTAAGCCTTATGAAGACTTGGTAAGTAAAATTATGTAATCTATTCATAAGTTGACTGTTGATTTATTTTTTTTTTTTGAAGACTTTTTTTTATCAACTTTCATTCTTTAAATTTTGAAATATTTTTTCCAACAGGGAAATCTACGAGACTGGTTGCAGAACCGTGAGTGCTATGATCAGTTCAGTGTTATCTATGCAGAAGGTGAAAAGACTGCCATTTTTCTCAACGCACCTGAGCCATCTAGTATTGAGGAAAGAGCTGTAAGTTGAAATTCATTTGAATGTTGCAGAGTTTTCTGCATTTACAAGCTATTTTCAAGTCCTGATTGGACAATTAAATTATTATTCTCTGTAGCTTGCTGCTTTATCTTTTATTTTGGGGGGGGGGGGTCATTGATAAAAGTATATTGGATTATTTATTTTTTTCATCAATTCTAGCGTATGTGCAACTGAATCAAATGCGGCGTTGACAGTCTTCAATATATGTAATTATCCATTGTTCTGAGAAATCAGATTACACTACACATGTGTTTTGGTAAATGGTTTGCACTCATGACAAATAGAAACCTTGGTTTTTTATTAGAGTATTCTTTCTTTCTTATCCAATTCCCTTTTACCATTACAGTGTAGGGCCAGCACTATGAGGCTGGATTTCTCTGGATCAAGATATTAAGCCAAGCAGGTGATCAACCCCTATTAGAGTATACCTGGGCCAAAATTGTCATGTGTTGTCATTTAACCAAAAATGATGGAGCTATTTTTTAAGAATGTTTTTGTACCTTTCAATGTCATGTTCTCTCAAATCATTTGTCTTGTAATTATGGGGGGCGTAGTGGTTAACGCTTTCGCTTTGTGGGCAGAAGGCACTAGGTTCAATTCCCAACAGCGACGTTGAGATTTTTTTCATTTGAACTTTTTGTGGCTCTGACCCTGATGATTCCAGTGGAATCAAGTCTTAACAGAGATGGACTATAATTAACCAGTAGCCGACCTTTCGTTGACGTGTCGTCTTAGCCAATCAGATCGACGCATTTCGACACACCAGAGATTATCGCGGGGAAGTGTTAGATGGTCTGACTCTTTCACTGTCGCTCCGTTAGGTAACAATGGTGAAAATATGCAAACAGGGCCCTTGCAAGTCCGGTGGGTGCTACCCTGACCGATAGAGGCTTGCCATCCCAAACAGGACAAGAGAAAAACAGGACATTAATAGAGAGAAAGAAGGAAAAACACTGTGAAGAAAACAGGATTATCCAATAAAAATAGATGGCTAGAAGTTAAAATTAAAACTAACATTTGTCTATAATTTTCAGCGATGGACTGAAACCTATGTGAGATGGTCACCCCAAGGAACCTATCTAGCTACTTTCCACCAGAAAGGAATTGCCTTGTGGGGTGGTCCCAAATTTTCCCAGATAATGCGTTTTAGCCATCCTGGTGTTCAGCTAATAGATTTTTCTCCATGTGAAAGGTAGGATTTTCTCTTTTAACTTGTTAAAATTTTAAAGAATAATTCTTTTTGTGTACATTGAAGTTCTCTATTGTTTCTTGCATGTCATTTATACTCCCTGTGCCAAACTCATAACTATGTAAATTTACTTCTTTTGTAACATTTTGTAAAATACTTTGTATGCAGGTATTTGGTTACCTTCAGTCCTTTGCAAGACAACCTGGAAGACCCACAGGCTATCATCATATGGGATATACGCTCTGGGACCAAGAAAAGGGGGTTCCACTGTGAAAGCAGAAGCACTTGGCCCATATTCAAGTAAGGAATTGAGGAATGACTTCTTGTTTTTCTTCTCCTTTTTGATTCTTTTATAAGTGAAGTGGTTTATTTACTATGAGATTTCACCCAAAAGATAGGTGTAACTTATTGTTGTCATTGTGTTTGATAGGGATGTAAATATGTGTTAGAATTTTATACATTTTACTTTAAGATGTAATAGGATATTATTGGAGAGACAGGGTATTGATTACAAGACTTCTGACTAATGTAGCAATGCCAATCGTTGCGTAAGCTTGGGCCGGAAACTGGGGCGCGCACCAAGCAGAAAACATAGACCCGAATGAATCGGGCATTCTCGTGGATGAATGTAAACGAAACTTGGGAACCAATCAGATAAATGGATAAACTAAGGAGTTGTAAATTATACTTCCGTAAAGCGGGAGATACATGTCTCTTCTTTACTGATATGAAATTTCAGGTATCTGCGATGAGTGCTTCACTGCGCTAATTCCAAAAATTGACGGTGATAGTTAACCATATGAATTATGATTCAGTGAAGTTGAAGTCCACGTGTTGACTCAAGCAAGCAATATTTATGCCAGTGTTGACTATTGATGCTGACTAAACACTTTCTAAATACTGAAGTTTTAATTGCTACTAAAAAGAAAAACCAATCAGGCGGTTGGGTATGGAGCCTGGGACAAATAAAAATATTTTAAAATGCTCATAGAGAGCCTGGAGTATTCCCAGAATGCACTGTTTTGCATCAATCTGTTTAAAAAAAAAACATTTTGTACCATCTGGAGCCAGTTAAAGATCTCCCAGGGTTCGTGATCGTCCTTTACCATCCTGCCCTGATAGCTTGTACTGGCTAGCGCTTGCTTCTATTAATTTGTATGAATTTAATAGCATATTTTTAGTCACGCTGGGGATCAGGGGGGGAAAATTAATCATGAAAGCTCAGTGAATTTTTGTGAGGAGAGTGTTGGAACCCTGAAGATCACTTCCATTCACACCAATCCCACATGCTGAACCCATATTTTAACATTTCATTATACAGTACACTCATCCAATACATTGTACAATATTTATATTAAATGGTATTGTGAGAATACTGCTTTAACTGTAAAATCTAACAATACTGGACAATCCTGTTAATGATTGGTGTATTATTCCAACTCTTCTTGCTCAGGTGGAGCTTTGATGGGAGCTACTTTGCAAGGCTGGCTGATGAAGCTATAAGCATTTACGAGACCCCAGTAAGTTTATGCAACTATTTTACAACTGATGTTCTTTAACAAATAAACATGAAATCAAACTAGGACTGGTATTTGAACAGGTTGATGGCTATAAATACCTAGGAGTAATGATCATGTCCAATGATTGTCTGAAAGAAGAAATAAATCAGGGAATTAGCAAAGCAACAAAGGTGTATAGCCAACTTGGAAATTATTTTACGGGTAAGAAAAAGCTAACAACCAAAAACAAATGTCAATTTTTAACTCAGTTTATTGCCCGATTTTGATACATGGAAGTGAATCATGGACACTAGAGTTAAAAGCTACAGAGAGATAAAATTAGTAATACTAGGATTAGGGATGAAGTAAAAACTGTAAATGAAAATAGATAAAAAATAAATTAAGATGGTTTGGACACTTAAACAGAATGAAAGATAGCGGTACTAAAGATAATGAAAACTACCTAGAGGTTGACCAAAGACAATGGCAGAAGTTTGTGCATCACACATAAACCTTACACTGAATGGCACTGGTACTAAAGATGATTAAAGAAAGAAAGATGTTTAATGAAAGTAGTCTTACATTTTGATGTGTCTTTCTTTCTTCTTTCTTTATCAATAACCTTTTAGTACCTTTCGGTGTAAGGTTATTTTGATGTGTCTTCGGTGAATAATGTTAGTTTAACAGTATTGATTTTTTAAAAGTTAGGCATGCCAGTAAACAGATCACTATTGCCCTTGTGGATACCTACTCTGGTTTTGCCACTTTGGGGGAAACTTAATAGTATATTCCTGGACTGTGTGTTAATTTTAAGTTGAAAGAGTCGCGTAATGTTATTGAAATGTAGGAATTGTCTGGTTATTATGTACAGCCATGTTACTTTTATACAGGTGTTGATCAATATATTTTTTTCTTTCAGTCATTTGGTTTACATGACAAGAAGAGTCTAAAAGTTGTAGCTGTTCGGTGAGTTTTCTCCCAAATTGTATATTAATATTATTAACAATAGTGTTCTGTAACCTTTTTTTAAATTTGTGTGAAATGTTTGTTTGATCAAGCCACATTAATACCACAATGAAGTGTTGGGGCCAGCTCCTTGTTCTGTCACAAATGGTGCACATCCGCCAATGATTTCAGACAAGCAGGTGATCAGCCCACAGTCAGACCTGCCAAGTCCTGTTTGTATCAGATTTATTGAATAATCCTGTTGTTTTTCCTCTTTCTCGCTATTGATGTTCTGTTTTTCTGTAGTCTAGTCCTGTCTTTACATTGGTTCGGGTTGGCATCCTTTACGAGCAATACACTGAACAGCATTGATCATAAAATTATAAGGCAAATAAACAAATTAGTATTAGTTGCTTTTGTGGTCACAAATAATTTTTTTTGTTTTTAATTTGTACACAAAAGTAGGGTGATTAAAATTTTACAATGTTGTAGATGGATCCAAAGATATTGAAATGTTGACTCCTATTTTTGAAGTTATTTACATTGTACATTATGGTTGTTTCTACAAGTATACAATTTGATTGTTCTCATTGACATTTTTTTCTTCTTCAGGGACTTTTCATGGTCTCCAACTGATAATATAATTGCTTATTGGGTATCTGAACAATCCAATATACCTGCTCGTGTCACACTGATTGAGATGCCTTCAAGAAAGGAAGCATGTGTCAGGAATCTGTTCAATGTTGCTGATTGTAAGATGCACTGGCAGAAAAATGGTGACTATCTTTGTGTCAAGGTGGATCGTTACAAGTCCAAGAGATTTGATGATAAAGAGCAGATTAAATACAGCGTAAGTGTCACTTTTTGAATGATGAAATAATTTTCGGAGATAGCGTCTAAACAAGTCAGTAGAAAAACCTTGAATTACCATTTTTGATAACATACAATGTATGTGTGTTGATCATCAGTTTGTGAGAGATTAAGATTGAAGCTTTTAGGCATGCCATATCAACTGTAACGGTCGCAATAAGTCCAAAGTCAATGATTCCAGTAAAAAGTCATTTCGATTCAACTTACTTGACTCGCTCTTTTCACTTCTATATGCATTGTTTAATTCTATAGGGTTTTTTTTTCATATTATGATTTAGAGTGGACAGAATCAGGCTTACACGGTTTTTGTGATTGTCACTTGAAGACATATACACAGTTTTCTACTACTTTAAAATGTGAAAGAATAGAGAGACACACAGCGTGCTATTTTGTGTCCTGATGTAGTGTTTTCAGTATAGAAACAATTGATCTTTTATATTTGATAATACTGAGGAGCACCAGAAGGATTTTCCTGCTGACACCAAACCCTTTTTTACTGTTCGAATCAGTGAAGAATGAAATCAAATAGAGAATATTAATTATTGCCTTTACCTGCAATGAACATGAGTTTTTATATTTAGTCTTTCTTATTCTGATGAATGTTTCTTGCCTTTTTTTTCCAGGGTATCTATTTCAACTTTGAAATATTTCGCATTAGGGAGAAACAAATTCCTGTGGATAAGGTGGAGGTTAAAGGTAAGTTTTTAAACCAGAATGTTATCATAAATTATTGAGTTTGTGAATGATGAAAAAACCATGACACCTCTCATCTGAATTTTCAAGTATCTGAAAGATAATTAATTAACTTCTCTGACACAAACTCGTCTATTTAAATATAATTTATATTTGTATTATACATGCATGCATACACAGGTAGTTTTGATGTTGTCTTGAAGCATAATAGCAATGCCAAACCATCGTGAAGTCGCTAGACAAATCCGCGACTCGGTATAGTAATGTACCACAGCCATTTTTTTGACCAGCATTTGGGGGGTGGGATGTTTCATTCGCGTTGTAACACTCATTTTACAACACACAAGAGTGAAACTTGGCAGCCAATCAGAAGAGAGGTTACATTTTTACATGGACTTTGAACGAAATTGATCGAGTGTCTAGAAGCTGTTGTTCATGTTTCAACAATTTCTATACCTGTAGTATACCTGTATTTGTAGTGGCAACATTTTGCTTTGGCATCTCTGTGAAGACCTTTGGCTTTTGAAAATGTAATCTTTTTTTCTTATACTTTTAATTGTCGCTGGTTGTTTTAAAAAGAAAGTGAAAAAACATATTGTCATTTTGTTGAAAGTTGGATACATGTGGCTTATTTTATTGTAAAATACATGGTTGCCAGACCTCCGGATTTCAGTGTTTTATGCCGTAGCTTTTTAGCCTGCTCTTGCTATTTTAATTGTCTGTAAGTATATGCTTGCACCCATGGAAATATAAGTACACTGGAACCAGATGCTTTGTTTTTGTAACAGTAAATGTTAGTATGTTTCAAAGTGGACTGCATTGTAGAATGTTTTGTATGTTTCCTCTCTAGTTTAACTGAAAGATAATTTGTGTTTCAGAGCATATTCTGGCCTTTGCGTGGGAACCCAATGGCAACAAATTTGCTTTCATCAGTGGTGGAACCCCTAAAATCAACGTTAGCTTTTACAATATCCAGCCAAAGGGAAAGGTTGAACTCATTAGTAAGTTAATGTGACATGCTACATTAATATTATTATTTGGATTGAGTTTTGACTGTCTTTACATTATCACTGGAGTTTGTATGATTCTGTGTTATTCATGCATGCAAAAAAAAATGTTGGGGAATAATAGTGGATTGAAATAATGCAAATTATTTCAGATGTGTCATATTTATATCAGTACACTATATTTGCAATCCAAACGATGGGAAAGATTGTATGATCCACTATCAATAAGATGGTTGTGTCTTCAATCTCTAATGATTATCAGGTCAGAAGTGTCACTTTTCTGGCAATTGCGTGCATCAGGGATGTTCTGTTTATGACCGGAGTCAGAAATCAAGATGCACTTGGCGTGACAATATTTTAGGACAGAGTGGGATTTCCCGCTACCCCGGTGGACGGAATCATAAAATTCACCAAACTGGTGATCGTAGCCATGCTGTGGTCTCAGTTGCGCGTGAAGCAATTATTAAATGTTTACTTCCTTTGCATTCTACTTGCATTGCATCGTATTGAACACAATTTTGCTTGCAGTATTATCAAAGCTCCTGTCTTGACGGGGTTTGCTTTGAGTCTAGATAAAGATAGCTGATAGCTGTGTTCTCGGATTGAAAGTTTTTATATAGTTATTTAATATGGTACTTACAATAATCACTGGAATAATTTTGTAGGGGTGGGGAGGAATGTGATTTTCCACAGTATTATATGGTTTAATATTATATGTAATGTTAAGATAAGCTAAGAGAGTGATAGCAAAGGGGCATTGTTCAACCAAATGAAAATATCCCCATATGCAGAAAGAGGAGCAATAATAAGACAAAGTAACGCTGCCACCATACATTGAGAAGCTTTAGTGTGCTTATCGCGCTAAAGTTCAGGCTTTTTTGTTTTTTGACCAGATGCAATACATAAGCTGTGGATTTTGTGTTCTTAAGTTTGAAAGTTAACTCCTTTTTTAACACATAGAGGTTATATCAAAGACGGTTCAATAGAACATGAGAGGATTCGACAAGATTCTCCCCATACAGAGCCATGAAAACTGAAAAAATTCTGCACCGGGACTTCAGTCACATGCTACCCGAAGTCGAGTGGCATGACCGCTGGGCCACGGCGCCCCGATTTTATGTTAGTAGTGTACACAAAAAACAGGCCCATCCTTAACCTCTACCACGGGTAAAAAAGGTCAAGCAGTTTAGAGCCCAGTGGCATCTCTGGATTATTTCCTTCCTTTGATTGACGCCGGAGAGGCACATACTCCTTTTCGTCCTCGCGTTAATAGGTATTATGAGATACCTACTTGGGAGTGTAGGTCGTCGTTCCCTCTTTTACATCAACTTCATAATCCTTTCTTAAGAATGCACATATAATAAATGATTTTGGAAAAAAAGTAATTGGGACTGACACATTGCATAATGGTAACAGTGAAATAGACACCCTTGTTTTGTGTATAAGTTCCTCATTATTTTAGTGTGGCCGGCTTTTTTTCTCGGCTGTCGCGCTATGGAAGATATTTTATACGAACCTAAGAAAATGAAATAGACTCCTGTCTTAACATAAGGAATTTTACCTTAGTAAAAATATAAACAAATTAGGAACAGTGAAGTATATGTGGGCATGAGGTCACGTGTTTGCAAAAAAAAAATCTGCATGGCATATATCCAGAGCAATACCCTCCAACGTGGAGTTGTGAAAATCCTGAATTATGATAATGTATAAAATAAGATATACTTTATTAATCCATAAGGAAATGAATAGTTCTTGCTGGTTTGAGGAGGTAACTTGATCATTCTTTATGATTTTGACATATGAGTGAGTTTGTGAATGATGAAAACTTGACACCTCTCATCTGAATTTTCAATTACTTGAAAGACAATATACTTTATTTTCTGACACTACCTGACACAAACTCACTCATTGTATTTAGCTACATGAATTTAAAAACTATGCATTACCGTGTACACCCCCATCTCCTACACAAAATAGTCCTTTAGGGGGCTCTCTGACGTTGATCAAAGAAAAGATTTAATCAATCTTTTAAGAACATAGACACTACGCAATAAGATACTGTGAATTGGACTTTATATTAAACTTATCATCTTAGTCTTAGGAGGCCACAGAATGGGAAAACAATTACTTAGACTAACTAGGAAACTGAAATCTTTATTTACTGAACTTACTTTGATATTTTTGCCTTTGCTCTTATTTTATCTCTCATTTTTCCATTTCAGAAACTTTTGAAAACAAAACTGCGAACCATCTATTTTGGAGCCCGAATGGACAGTTTATAGTTCTTGCTGGTTTGAGGAGGTAACTTGATTGCTCTTTATGATTTTGACATATGAGTGAGTTTGTGAATGATGAAAACTTGACACCTCTCATCTGAATTTTCAATTACTTGAAAGACAATATACTTTATTTTCTGACACTACCTGACACAAACTCACTCATTTTATGTTGTTTAATTGATTATTCTTTCTTATCCAATTCCCTTTTACCATTACAGTGTAGGGCCAGCAATAAGAGGCTGGATTTCTCTGGATCAAGATATTAAGCCAGGCAGGTGATCAACCCACTGACCTTTGTGGTAGGAATTGATTTTGCCTGGACTGCGGCCTACTCTTATCATTTGTAACTGCGTAGTGTTCTTCAACGTGTACATAGGACTTCCGACTTTATCGTCCGTCTCCGACAGGACAAGGTTCTTTGATCCCACCTGCCTGAATAGGATCAGGGGAGTGGCATATAGGTTTTCACTGAGTTTCACGGAGACAAATACCCAGGGCTGCCGGGAATCGAACCATGTACCTTTCGCTTCAGCAGCAAGAACCGTACCTCTGCGCCACTGGGACCCCATTGTTCTTTCTTTTTTGATAAATAAACCTTTTGATCTTGCAGTATGATGTTGAAATTGACAAAAGCGGGGGAAACTGAGAAAGCAAGGTTTAGTTTATACTTTATTTATAGCCAGCGTAAGGTTAAAATCAGAACGGTCAGTATGAAGCCTTGACTCGTGTAACTTCAAGTGTTCTGTAACTTTCCATTGCATTCATGCACACTTTTCTTGACTGAAAAGGGTCAGAAAATTATTTCAAGTAGGTTTAAGATGCGATGAGGTTAGGAACTCAGGGGTGTAAATCTTTCAGATTTTGTCTGATTTCAGACTTTTTGCTTTTTCCTCAAATGGGCTGAAAGTGTAGTAATGGTCATCCATTTTTAATTTTTACTACCACTATTATGACTACTACTACTTCTAGTGCTACCATGACTGCTACTATAACTAATACTACCACTACCACCACTACTACTACTTCGGCTACTACTTACCACTACCGCTAATGCTGTACTACTACTTATAAGACTACTGATGTTTTCAGACTTTTTTATCATTTGCCATTTACACCCCTGGGAACTTAATAGTCAGTTAAAACCAATTGGGAGATATGAATATACTCAAACTTCATCAAACCATACTACCGAGTGGGGTTTTTTAAAATTTATAAGACCAGACATGGATTTAACAACTGAGTGATTAACTTATTTAGGATTGGTGCAGGATTATGATCTTTTGAAATATGTTGTTTTCAAATGTTTTTGTCTTGACTCATTTTTTGTTGGATTTTTCTTCTTCACAATGATTTATTCCTCTTTTATTGTCCCATTCTCCTGTGACAGTAACTGATTTTTATAGCGTACTGGCTTTTTTTTAGAACATCATTTTTTGTTGTTTTTGCTGTTAGTAGTTCTCTTTTACCTTCTTAAAAAATTGTCTTAAAATTGAATACCTTTATCATTAGAAAAACATCTTGTATTTTGACATATGAGTGAGTTTGTGAGTGATGAAAACTTGACACCTCTCATCTGAATTTTCAATTACTTGAAAGACAATTTACATTATTTTCTGACACTACCTGACACAAACTCACTCATTTTAAGTCGTTTAATTGATTGTTCTTTCTTTCTTGATTACATACACTTTTTAACTTGCAGTATGATGTTGAAATTTAAAAAGGGGGGGGAAACTGAGAAAGCAAGGTTTAGTTTATACTTTATTTTATAGCTAGCGTAAGTTTAGAATCAATTGTATTGTGAAAGGGAACAGGTTAAAATCAGAACGGTCAGTATGAGGCCTCGACGTGGGTAACTTCAAGTGTTCTGTAACTTTCTATTGCATTCATGCACACTATTCTTGACTGAAAAGGGCAGAAAATTATTTTCAAGTAGGTTTAAGATGCGATGAGGTTAGGAACTTAATAGTCAGTGAAAACAAAAAGGAGATA
>JARBEQ010259399.1:0-10573 GCA_030265355.1 Tritonia tetraquetra
ATATATCAACCTACCTTTGTGTCTTCTGTCCCTCTCAGATCTATTTATCTATCTCAACGTTCTTTGTTGCTATCGCTCTTCCTATCTTACTCATTTATACCTTCGTCTATTTCACATGCACTCCACGTCTCAGCAAGTTTCATACAAACGCCCCCTCCCGTGTCTCTATTTTCTTCACAAATCCTCTTCCCCTTCCTTTGGATTGATTGATTTCAACAGTAAGGCTTCATTGCGACCAATCTTTTCAGACGGCCACAAAACTGGCTTTGATTTTTTAGAGATTGAACTGAATTAAGTGGAAAATATTTCTCCTACTTGGCGGTTATCATACTACAGTAAGAGCAAACACAGGATTATTGCATGATATAGCTTGGTAGGAAAAGGATTGGAGAAACCTTTCTCACCTCACGTAACTATAGTTAAGGACCGAATACTGCACATTTATGTATTGTTAGGATGCGTATATTAAGATAGTTCTACATCAAAAAGTTGCCAAATCTATGCTTACACGCACATGATAACCTCTTTACAACCAAGACCACTGCCAGTCACTCATTGATGACTCACACAACCATCCAGCATTGACCGAATCCACACTCAACACTCCGCACAGTGTTATCAGCATGAGTCAGCATTTGGATTCAACAGTAATCGAGGGTAAGGGGGAAAATAAAAACAGTTGGCATAAAAAGATGAATAGAAAAACAGCGAATGGTATGGTCATATAAAACACAATGCGTCATAATGAGAGAATAGTAAACCCCTTTCAAACGCCACAACTACAGAGAAACGTGCAAGATATAAGCCTAAAATAAGATGGGAAGAGAAGGTACTAGAGACCCTAACATTAGAAATCCATATAACGTTACCAATTGCGCAGAGTGGTAGAACTTCCCAGTTTTCATTAATAGCACAAGGGCTACAGTAATTTGTTGGCCCGTCAGTGTATTGCTCATAGTGCCAGTAAAGAGTTGTGGACACAGTGGGTTGATCACCTGCTTGTCTGAAACTCTGATCAAAAGAGTTTCCGGCTCTGTGTTCATTGGTGTTTGGTGGTCGGGGTGCCTGCATTTACAGCAGGTATCTTGTGTACCTTTCATGACTGAACATAGGGCGGGCCCCAATACTGCTCTGTGGTATTAATGGGGTTCCATCAACCAAACATACAAATAACGTTAACAAAAGGAAAGAGAAAGTATCAGGGCAGGGTAGGTTGGAAGAGGATTGTCTATTAGGGGGGGGGGGGGGGCGTCTGTGGCTCAATGGTCAAGTCACTCGACTTCGGACGCGGAGAACTGGGTTCGAGCCCGCCAAGTGGGTTTTAATTTTCTTGTCCTTTTAGAGTTTTCATGGCTGTTCCCCAGAGATCCACGTTAAATCTTCACAAGTTCTTTAGAACCGCTATGATGACCTTTATGTATTGAAAAGGGCGCACAACTTCAAACTTTTAGATTGTCTATGACACTTAAGCTTAAACCGAGACACCAAAAGTAAGATAGATCACACTACAATCTCAACTGGTGAGGTGAGGATATTTCTAAGAAGTAAATTATTACAACTGTATGTATTAGTTGTAGTATGTCTGTTGATACCTTTTAACGCCTTTTAGAGCCTTCCGGTTCGGTGTTAAATTCAGACGCTCATCTATTGCAGAGCGCTTTGCCGAACTTGTTTCCGCTAGGTGGGGTCTGCAAAATTTGCTTCCACAGGAGTTACTCGCAGCTCCTCCTTGTCTTCCCGGATATCATCCATCCATTTCTGTTTAAGTCTCTGTATGTTTTCCCATGTATCCCCTGACCATTTTTCTATGTATTCTCTGGGTCTTTTCCCATTTATTCTCTGGGTCCTTCCCCATGTATTCTCTGGGTATTTTTTCATGTACTCGCTGCGTTTTTTTCCATGTAATGCCATTTCCTTCATATTATTTTCACTTCACTGTGATGTTCCTTTAGTTGTATGTACGTATCCCTGCCGTGGACAAACAGTCATTCACAATGTATCCCTGCCTTGTGGAGACTGCACTTTACATTATATCCCTGCCTTGTGGAGAATGCACTATACAATATATCACTGCCTTGTGGAGAATGCACTTTACAATATATCACTGCCTGGTGGAGAATGCACTTTACAATGTATCCTTGCCTTGTGGAGAATGCACTTCATTATTTCCAACCACAAAAGGAGATGCCAGTACATCAGATTCTTCCTGGAATGTTTCAAGAGCTGAAGAATTTACTTATTTGGGGCTAGAAAACTATTTTTTGAGGAGTCCATTGAAAAAGAATGACACAAATTTTAAAAAAAAAACATTTTAAGGATATAGGAACATAATTTTCACAAGACAAACAACCAACATATTATAAACAAATAATAAAAAACCAGAAACCACAAAAAACAAAAAAAACAAACAAAGTACAATACAAATCCTACAACATACTCAAACATCGCCGTTTAGAATTACCAGAAACAACGACCCTAGGCCCCTAGCCTCGTTTTGATATACAATCACAATAATTACAGCTCGTGTTCCACAGCACCCGAGGCTTACGAAACAAGTTTTTGAAATAGCCATTGATCCAGCAACGCCACACCCACCTAGGAACGACAGACAGAGAAAGTATTGACATTGTTTCTGCTATTCCTCATTTTTCTCTCATTCTTTCCATCCTTTACAATGGCCGCCAAACTGGTCTCAGACGGATGACAAGCAAATAGGGATTCCACAGCCAACAACTAAATCTGTAAAATAAAGGCTCGGATATTTTATCCCTTTTGTTCTTGATGTTGAGAATCCTCTGTAAGACTATGATCTCTTTGAAACAGAAATCAATCACAAAGTATTAGGGAACGGATCTGTGGATTATCAGATATAAAAATAACAGTGTGTCAAACATCATTTATTATTTTCGTATTTCCAAGAAAAATGGCAATCTAGGCAAGAGTCGAGATTCTGTTGCAACACATTCTAATATAGCGTGTCAGTTCCTCACGTAAACAAAGTTTGTCGTCCAATGCTTTAGGACTCATGGGTCAGCCCTAAACCCGGTTTATGTAGCGTGGAGAGGAAAAATTGACTTGTTTCTTTCTGGATAATAAGACGCTGGTCCATCCCAAACTACTTTCCCAAGTCTCATTCAAAAATTGGTACCTATTTCTTCACCTGCGTCGAGTGAGGCAATCGGAGAGAAGTTTCTTGTCCAAAGAAACAAAGGAGCGACTGAAAAGGGAAGCAGACGTGCACGGCCACTTTATCCCTATCGATACCAACTTCAAAGAATATCGGTTCTAGGTGATGTTGGACATTTGCGCCTCTTTTGATAATGTCGATATCCATTTCAGTCATTGCATGTTGGAAAAACAGTGCTCTTGTGCTTGTCACTTTATCTCAGTCTCAGACATCACAAATTGGATGCTGACACACAGAAATGATATACAACGACATAATGATGATGGTGAAAGAGACTCGAACCCGCTGCCCTTGTTGTTGCATTCCACAGTCTTAACTAAATCGCCACCTCGCCTCCTAGTTCTTAACATGATATAAAACAAAATATTATTATTACCAAGCTCTGTTATCATTTCCAAAATCATAATGAATATGGAACACAAGCTCCTGGAAGACAATGCAAGCAGCAAGTGTAACTGTGTCAACGCATGGCCTTGAA
The DNA here is from genome assembly GCA_030265355.1 of Tritonia tetraquetra. Taxonomy (NCBI): domain Eukaryota; kingdom Metazoa; phylum Mollusca; class Gastropoda; order Nudibranchia; family Tritoniidae; genus Tritonia; species Tritonia tetraquetra. The sequence continues at coordinate 3,666 of JARBEQ010259399.1, forward strand.
CCAACATCTGAATTTGACGCGTGACAAGACAAAGAACTTGAGATCTTCCTATTTCACTTCACGTGCATCTCAGTCTTTCTCCCAACCACGTTTGAAATATTATGTAGAACGTCTATCTAACCGATGTTTTCCCGCTAAGTTACTAGGGAGACGAAGCCATCGATATTAAGTCACGTTCCCGAAAAACAACAACAAAATCAACAGTAGAAATTCTAGATCACATCTTATTTTATAAATGTATATTTGTTTCTTCTTAAAACATCTTGAGTATATCTAAAATGTTCTTTCACGATCACAGGATATCTGTTTAGTACGAAAGCAGAGCCCTGCCAACACATACTATATGCCCTACCTTTCTCATTCCCAGATCGAAGAACAGAAAGAAAAATATATTAAAAACTTCTAATAAAGACAATAATACGGAGATACACAACGTTTCGGGCAAAATCCTTCCTCAGCTGGACACAACAAAAATGCAAACAAAAAACAGAGAACGAATAAAACACTAGTATGTAGAAAAAGATATCAATAAAAAATATCAGAATCAAATTATGTAAAAGTCTAATGCAAAGCAAGGTAGTCAAGAATATCTTTCTCTCTGTTCTTCGACATCGAGTTTGAACTTCCGACAGCCATCATTCGCCGTCCGACAAGGCATCGCGCGCATCTCCCTCACATTCTCATCACTCTCTTAGTGAAGACACACAAAGTCTATATTATGGTAGATGGACGCAGTCCATGCGCGCGAAAGGGCTTTATAGAATTTCTGTGTCTTCACCGAGAGAGCAACGAGAATGCGATACCACTTTGTGTGAGGCTAAGGCACTATGTTAAACCAAGCTATTATACACAGAGGGCCCTGGTTAACCCGTGACCGAGACGGCGACAGCTTGTTATACGTGACCAAAGAATACTGCTCTGAGGATAACCACACTTCCCTAATGAGTTTCCCCCCTTGTCAAAAAATATTTTTGAAAAGAGCCAAAAACATAAACAACGTGAAGCCACGACGTGAAGGATACAATTTACCGCACAGTGTCTCATTTTGATTGGTTCCCAAGAGAGCACGATGCCAGGACTGCTATCTTTGTCAGAGCGATGTAGCCAAACAAAACAATTGAGCGGGTCAGGACGCTAATCTACATTTCTAGCCGATCTTTGGCCCTATTAGACCGTCTTCCTTCACCAGACGCAAAGCCGGTCCTAGTCGCTAAAAATCAATTCATTCATAGGGCAAAAAAAGAGAAAAACAAGAAGAAACTGAGCCAAATCTCCAAGGGAACTCTTCTATAATACTAGTATGTGATCATTATTTGATTGTATTTTTTATACACTGAACTACCCAAACGAAAAATGATTAAATACAGATGTTGTATTACAACTCATATTATGCCTTATTGATACATAGTATAAACAAAGATAATCAACAATAAGATAGTCAACTCGGCATATTTCACTATATGATGAGTGAGGAAACTTTAAGAATTGTTCCCTTGCACCTTATATGATAGTTGTGCCATAGCGTGCACGGGATAGAACGTATTTTTTTATTTTGGTGCGCTATCTTTTAAGTCCACATTTTGATAAAAGAATGCATTACGGCCATGTCATTTTGTATTGAGTATTGAACGTATCAAAACAATAAAAGAAGTCAGGGAACACTAGCTAAAAAATCGGTAACAATCATTGAGTTTACTATGTTATTGTTGATTATCTTTGGTATAAACGTCTGAAGACGTACACGTGGTTTCATTTCCATTAATGGGAGAGATTGGTGAAATAACTAGGGCGTCTACGCGTTACAATGTTTGACTATACAGAAATTGGCAAACTGATCGAATCCAAAGTATAGACAGTTATAAACGTTAAAGTGCTACGCCGGTGCCAACACAAGGATTATATCATTATCCATTGTTTAAATTGTTTACAAAAAATCGAAATGAATATATTATTTTCTATTCAACATTTATTGTCTCAAGTTCAAGTTCGGCTGTCATTCAACGTGTGATGTTTTGCCCGATGTCATGCAATTATGTTCAGTTCAGATAATACTCTGTTCTGTTGCGTTGTGGTGTAAATTGTTTGTGTTCAAAGACGAAGGGATACGAGTTGGTGTATGAGGTCTTGCAGTTGTTACATTTTATAGGAAATGTGGATATATCATTTAATCCATGTTTTGGGGAGCTCGTAAATGCACTTATTCGATTAAAACTTTTCCCAAAGCATTTCAATCATCAAAATGTTATCAACACAAAAGATTACATCAAGAAGTTACTAATTATTTTTACGTTGATGAAATCAAAAAGTTGTTCTTTTGTTAAGTGGAATTAACTCTTGATGGCTACATATTTCCTTCAAAGACAAAACGACATGTGGATACATTTTATGAGACCAAGAAAACAAGAGCTTTCTATAAATGGGTTGAGTTTTGCAATGCTTAGTGGACTAATCTAACGATACAAAGAACACATCATGACAAGTTGCCAAGATAAAAAATATGATATCCACATAATGCGTGGAGGCGGATGGATATTGTGTTCGTAGTGATCATGTGCGAACGATCGGAAATCAACATTCCAAATTACATCAAACGGTCGAACGACAAATATTCAACAAGAAGCCAACACAACACGAAATTCTACCAACCTTTCGCCAGAACCAATGCATACAAATTCACCCTTTTCCACGCGATTAATATCAGATTGGAGTACACTACCAGCAAGTATCCGTGACATTGAAAACGTCGAGTTATTAAAAAAAAAACGTTCTCAGCTCATACATACAACCAATTATATAAAACCTTTGAGTAACTGTAGTAACAGTTTGTGTGGACACGAATGTGAAACGCTGTGATAGGATTTGCAGCGATGGCCATCAAATGTCTTTTGCATCTCATATACTTGAGGGGGAAGAACGGCCCTACACCGAGCGAATCAACGCATTTGCTGTAAAAGATGACGATGATGGTCTATTCATAAAGACCACATTTTAATCCGCCAATACAAACCCACACCAGGAGGCGAGGGGGCCGAGTGGTCCAAACTACCGACTTCCATGTCCAGGGTCGTGGGTTCAAGTCCGGCTTCAGGCACTTCGTGTCTTTTTTTCCCTTGGGCAAGAAACTTTCCTCGTTTGCCTCACTCGACCCAGGTGTAGAAATGGGCACCAATTCTCAAACGAGTCTTGGGAAAGTATCTGCGATCGACCAGCGTCTTATCCAGCCAGAAAGTGACAAATTGTCACGTGTCCGCTTCACGCTACTGTAACCGGGTTAAGCTCCGTCCCTATGAGCCTTAAAGGCTCTTAAGGACATACTACAGACCCTGTATCAATAGCAAAACACGTGACATACCTCCACTAAGAGTTAAACTGACAATTCGATTTGTTACGAGGCTAACTGAAGAGAAGAATTATCTCCTAGCAGGATTCGAACTGCGGACCTCAGTAATCCCAGGCGAGCATCGTAAGCACTTGGCCACGTAGCCCCCATATGTGACCCACTGCCACGAATTGATTCTAAAGATACGTTATGATGGCCACGTAGCCCCAATGGATTTTCAGTTTTTTTCGTCATGAAGATGAATGAAAGCTGTGTGTGACTGCCACGAATCGATTCTAAAGATACAGTTTGGAATTGAGCATTATGATGGCCGCGTTAAAAACAGGTTTTCTATTTAATGTGACATATTATGTATAATCATCTTTATATCTAAATAATTGACTGGGTTTCAACCGAAACACGACCGCATATATTTTGTTGTAGTGGTTGTTGTTGTTTATTTCTCAATCGGCATCTAAAGGATCGGCTCGTGACGATGGCTGGTCACATGATAAATACTTTGTCAGCACTTTTGGAGCACGGCGTGCCAATTAGTTACTATGCCTTTGACAAGACTGTTCTAATTAAGTAAACCAATTTTAACACATCGTAATTTGTTAGCTACGAGAACAATGCATGGCAATTAGACCTGGTTTTCCCAGGACTTCCCGGCCCTATTTGGATCTGCCATTCATTAATTCACGAGTATCAAATTTTGCTATCGATTGTGGCAGAAATAGACATTGGACTGTGATTCTTGTTTAAAGACCGTGTTATTCCATCGCTCCCTCTTGTCATGCGACTTCTTGTTTTTGTCATGTGACCTCTCCGTGCTGTCATGTGACCTCTATGTTTGTCATGGGTTGGCTTGGGGAACTGTCAGAACTGTCACGCTTCCCTAACGTCATGTCAAATCTGTGGCACAATACCCGGTATCGATTCCTCCAGTTTCATACAATACCCTGGTATCGATTACTCCAGTATAAATCCTCTCTCATTTTCACTCTTATTCCTCTCCCTTCTTATCTGTCATCCTGTCATCTCTTGTATTGATTAAATCTTAAATAAATCTTTTTTTCAAAGGGGGTCACTGGGAATACAGGACATCCATTTTAAACGTCAGCCTCAATAAAAGAGGGTTATTTGAGAATTAGGGCCTGGACCTTGAAATGATGGAAGATCTTGACGCTTCACTCTTCCAAAACTAGGGTACGATTACTAGGGTAACCGTCAAGGACTCTTGAGGACATACTTTGTTACCTGTCATGTCTGCAACTGATCAAGCCTGTACATTGATAACAAACACGTATTGATTTTAACGATCTAGAATAGCCGATACATACGGGATAGAAATACCTTGTTTCCAATGACTTACAGTGTTCTTCTCTAATGAGTGATGCGTTTTGAGATTGTAAGATAAGATAGAATTATATGAGGTAAGACAACACTTTATTTATCCTTTATATGCTCATTGTCTTGGTATTAATGTTGAAACGAAACAAGCAAATCAACATATTTAATATGAATTATTACAACATTGAATATAGATTAAAACACCGATTTTTAGCATTGATATTACTAGCATTCACTCATTATGGCATGCCAACACTGTAACAAGTTACAACGATTTCAAAGCTGCTCTAGTAAGAGTACAGGCCGTGACATATTGTGTGATGTGAGTAATTTGATCAATGAGGCTTTCGGTGCAGAGTGAGTGAGACATTCCTGTCCAGTTTCGGGTGTTGATGGGTCGAGTCTTGGAAATGTGTGTGTAGTCTTCAAGTCAAATAATGACTTAATAAGTTTATGTTCCGTCTTTATTTCTTACCCAGTTCCCTGTTACTTGTTCCGTATTTAAGAAAATGTTGAAATAGTGTAATGTTAATAGACTTAGGATTCAAAGAGTTATTTTTTTTATATCAAAGGAATACAAAAAAAGAGGCAGAGAAAGCCACGTAAATAATTTTGACAACAAGAAACCTCCGATCAAAATCTGATAATCGTGTGCTTGTAAAACCTAAAATGAACCGCAAAATTGGCGAACAATATTTTTCCTATTCGGCCTCTCTTTTCTGGAACTCTCTCCCAGGACATGTCAGATACATTGATAGTAGACTGTTTCAAATCTCGTTTGAAAGCCTTCCTTTTCAATTTGTGACCATTGTATATTTTAATGCATTACTTTTTAATTTGCTTTTATCATTACTTTCTTTGCAAATGTAAAGCGCGTTGAGCCTGTTTCACACGCGCTATATAAAAATGTTATATAATGATTATGATTATTATTATTATTATGATGATTATTATTATCATTATCATTATTATTATTATTATTTCATCGTACAATACCGTACCTTTTATTGTTATCAGCTTACAAGAAGGGGAGAGAATCAAGTGGACTTGAAAGGGCCTGTCGTTCTCTCTTCTAAATCAGAGCTGAAGCAGGAATGGCAAATTCCGGAAGTGGTACGGATGTCAAAATGGCGGGGCGTTTCGTGACAGAGCTGTAGACCGGAAGTGGACTGGGTAGACAATGAATGGAAGGTTTCATCACAGACTCTGCTTGGCCTGACGATGCACGGGTCTAGTATCAATAACAAATCATTTTTTATGCACCTGAAATGAACACGGCCTCGATACCAGTGCAATGAGCTGTCTGGTTGGATATATTACATTGCGGCGGCGTCAATATCAAAATGAGTTTGTTTTTATGTAAAGATTATCATCACTACCATTCTCTTTGGATTGATTTGTGAACCCATTCCCCTGGTCGGAGAAGATTGTCGAGAGTCTTCCCTCGCCCAGATGGGATAATGATAGTCTTGGTGTACCCCATCTCATGTCTAAATGTCCTCCACTCCCCTCAACAGCGTGGTGATTGCGCCCGATGACCTCTACCTAAAGACACGAGGGAGAATATTATGTACAGCAAATTAACGGGGGTTGTTTCGCTCGCCTCGTATTTATGGAACCAGTCATTTGTGGGTTTTGAAAAATAGATTATTTCTTTCTTTCTTATCCAGTTCCCTGTTTCCATTGAAGTGTAGGACCCGCTCTATGAGGTGGATTTACTCTGGATCAAGATATTAGGCTGAGCAGATGATCAGCCCACACGACTTTTTTGTGGTAGAAACAATTACATTCATAATATCAAAAGAGGGAGAGGCTACCTGATTGGATCTATCCTTCTTTTCGCGCTACAAAGACTGAAATGAACAAGAATTGATTCATGACAACGGGTCACGCGATATATTTCCAGGTCTGATGCACACGGAGGTAGAATTTGCCTCAAAATGTGAATATTTATGGACATAACGACTTTCGTTTATTATATTTCTGACACCAATATAATCGTAGATAAATATACATGGTTGGAACCAAGCAGAAAACTGGAGACAACAAAGAAGTGGAAACTACAAATATGCCAAGAACCCATGGTACTACCAATACGCCAATAACCCATGGTACTACGAATACGCCAATAACCCATGGTACTACCAATATGCCAAGAACCCATGGTACTACCAATACGCCAAGAACCCATGGTACTACCAATAAGCCAAGAACCCATGATACTACCAATATGCCA